>VMDO01001414.1:0-188148 GCA_007922755.1 Pedetes capensis
TACATAACTTATGTTGCACAAAATAAGGCTTTGTTGATAATTAGAATGAGTATGCATTTTCATATTGTGCCTCTGAGTTTGATGTAAATGTTTTATATTTACTTATGTATATGCATGTAAGTACACACATTACAGATATACACCTTGTGTATTGGTACTTTTATTTGTAGTGAGACAGTCTGACAATACAAAAGTTATTAGTAATACAATATATAGGAAAAATGATAATATGGAGATTAAATATCAATGTTGATATAGCATGTCTACACCATTTTATATATTAATACACACATATATGAACAGGAGGTATATATTTCAGATGGCTTCTGTCATCTTTATCACTGATTGGATTATTACGTAGTTTAATTACTCTAATTATTAGAGAGTCAGAAAGAAAAAATAAGTACAGGAATATTTTCTGAAAAATAAGTACAGGAATATTTTCTGAATGACTAAAGTAAAATGAGCTATCATGGCCCCTCTAAAATAAACTTTTAAAACTCAAATTTCCAAAAAGTATTGATTTCTTTACCTATTTGTAAGGCTATACAATTTAATGAAAAGATAGAATTAAAAGAAATAAGCTTTTTTAGGTTGATGGAGCAACTGTGACTTTTTTGTTTTGATTTTGTTGTTGTTGTTGTCTTTACTTTCTTGAGACAGAATCTCACTGTGTAGCCCAGATGGGCCTCAAATTCATGATCCTTTTGCCTCTACCTCATATGTATCGGGATCACAGGTGTTTGCCACTATACCCAGCTGAGCTCTTATTTTTTAAGGATTAAAGGATTGCCAATTACACCACATTTGTGTAAAATTTGTAATCTCAGACAGGTGAATGTTTTTTCTGTACTTCAGGATCCTCTTCTTTATTCATTTTTGTTCATTCATCCATTCAATAAATTTTTATTAAGTACTGATTTTCTAAGCACTTGCTACTTTATTCAGGAAAAGTTCTGTCTAAGCAATTTACAATCTTCAAGGTATAACCTACCCATTGAAATATATTAAATTATCTCAAAGTTTCCTTCCTTTAGTATATAATTCTGGTTAGTTTTCCTCTTCATATATTTCAAATTCACATAAGCCTGTTCTTCTGATAGTAAACAATTGAGTGAAATATATTTCCTCCAAGTTCAGCCCTATCTATCTTTATATTGAAAGCTTAGTGTCAAAGGAGACACTTTTAAAGGTGAATGAAAGGATGTGACCTTTGAACTTGGTATTTAACATTTGAATATTATTATGTACCTTGCCTTGTGTGGGCATGTTTAATGAGCACTACTCAACAGTGATAAGTTAAATTACTATTTTGAAGTATAATAAAGATAAAACCAGAAACAATCTTATAGAGCTCCAACAGATATCAAATCCTTAAAGAGTAAAATTTACTCTGTCTTAAAATAGAAAGTAACAAATAATTAAGAAAAAGATTATGATTTAAAAAAAAATCTGAAACAGGAAGAGATGCAACTTAGATAATGGAAACAGAGAGGGAAATCTTGGTATTTTTTTTTCTTTATTTAACACCTGAAAAAACAGACAATAGAAGAACATGTCTGTCTCCTCACATGGGGCTGTAGTTCAGCTCACTTGGTAGAGTGCTGCTCTGCATGCTCTGAGGTCCTGGCTTTGATCGCCAGTACTACAAAAATGGGAGAAGAACCTTACAGCCCAGAAACAATCAGCCATTATAAACACTATGATTCCATTCACTTAAGATGATATTCTCCAGTTCCATCCATTTTGTTGCAAATGACATTATTTCATTTTTTATTGCTGAGTAATATTCCATTGTGTATATGTACCACATTTTTTAAAATCTACTCTTCTATTGATGGGTATCTTGGTTGGTTCCATATCCTTGCTATTGAAAAAAGTGCTTCATTGAATATAGAGATGCAGGTATCTCTGTGGTATGATGATTTGTCTCCCATTAGGTATATTCCCAAGAACAATAAAGCTCAGTCTTACAGCAGTTCTATTTTTAGTTTTCTGAGGTATCTCCATATTGATTTCCAAAGTGGTTGAACTAATCTACAGTTCTACAAGCAGTGTAAAAGAGCCCCTTTTTCCCCACATCCTCTCTAGCATTTGTTATTTGTTTTGTTGATTTTGGCCATTCTTATTAGAGCTAGATGGAATCTCAGAGTTATTTTGATTTGCATTTCCCAATGGATAGGGATATTGAGCTTTTTAAAAAATGTCTTAGCCCTACAAACCTCTTCATTTGAGAACTGAACACAGGCTCAAAATGAGAAATACCTTATGTTCTCACTGATATATGGGAGCTGAATCTTACTTAAAGAAAAAAAAAATCTATACGTAAGTGTTGTTGTTGTTGTTAGGTGCTGTGGAGTCAGTGTCCATCTCATAGGGGCCCCACATACAACATGATATACCATGCCTGTGACGATGTCAGTGCTTCTCTGCTATTCATAGGGTTTTCCATGATTGATTATTTTTTGAGAGTGGGTTGTGGGGTCCTTCTCCTAAGCCTATAGTGCCTGGTATTCCCAGGCAATCTCCCTTCCAAGTATTAACCAGTCCTGACCCTGGTTAGCTCCCAAGATCTGATGGGATTGGACGCCATAGTGGTACACCTGCAGGTAATATATAAGTAAATATGTGAGAATGAACAATTAAACTTAGCTAAGAAGGGAAAAACATAAGCATAGTAGAAAGAATGAGTGAGGGAACTAGCAAAGGGAAGTAAAGGTTATGGAAGGTGGGTTGGAAAGGAGAAACAATGTAAAGGGATAAAGGGGGAGAGGATAATCTCAATATAAATTATGCAACCTCATGAGTACATGCAAAAAATAGAGGAATATAACTCATATGTGTATACAAGTTTTACTGCATATTAATCAAAAGGTTCCATAAACTTTGTAAGTTTACCAAAGTGTAACCAGAAGTGACATAATAGTTGCATAATGGAAAAGCAAATGCTGTGTTCCTGTGTACCCCACCCACATTTCTTAATAAAGGAAAAAAAGAAAAGAAAAGAAAACCCTATGAGTAGTAGAGAAGCACTGACATGGTCCCAGGCCGGTATAGCATCGGGGAGTGTTTTGTGCTGTTGTACATAGGGTTGCTATGAGTCAGACCTGACTCAACGGCTCAACCTAACAACTCACCTCACATATTTATCTCTTTTTTGTATGGTAAAAATATTTAAGATCTATTCTCTGCAATTTTTCCAGAATACAGTACGTTGTTATTATCTGTGGTCATCATGGTATGCAGTAAATCTCCAGCACTGTTTCAACTTGTTTTACTAAAATTTTGTATCCTTCTACCAACATCTGTCTGTCTTCCCTACTTTCACAGCACCACCCACTCCCCACTGCCAGCCCTTCGAGGCCACCATTTTACTCTCTTCTGTTAGTTCACCTTTTTTAGACTCAACTTACAAGTGAGATCATGCAGTATGTGCCTGACCTACTTCACTTAGCATAATGTCATCCTCTTTCATCTGTGTTCTTCAAGTCTTTTCAGTTTTATACTCCTAGTATTACCTATTTCTTGGCTTTATTTTTGTTTTCAGTTTTTATACTGTTCCTGTGATCTTTATACTGATCATAAAATATTTGCATATTCTACATTTGTTTTAAATTTTTTAATATCTTGTAAGAGCACCTCATTCTACAACTTGTTTTTTGTATTCAACTTCCTAAAAGTTATATTTGCCCGTATAAGAATATGCCTACGGCTGTACCACTCTGGCATCTAATCTTGTCAGATCTTGAAAGCCAAGCAGGATTGGAGCTGGTTAGTCCTTGAATGGGACACTTCCTTGGAGTACCAGGTACTATAGGCTTGGGAGAAGGATCCAGCAGCCCACTCCTGAAATAATCAGCTACTAAAAACCCTATGAACAGCAGAGAAGCACTGACAATAGGGATGGCATGGCACAGTGTCAGATACTGTTTCTTATGTTGTATATAGGAGCACTATGAATTGGACCTGATTCAACGGTACCTAACAACAGCAACCTATAACTATGTAGATTCATTAATTTTAATTGGCTTTAATTTTTAAAGCAATTACAATTTAATTTACAGTACAGTTCATAAATTTTCCTTTTAAGGAATAGTTTTGTTTTTAAATTTAAAAAGTTTTAATTGGCATATAATAATTGCACATATTTTGGGGTCCATTGTGATATTTCACTATATATATGTAATGTGTAGTGATTACACCAGATAATTGGCATGTCCATCATCTCAAACATTTATAATTTCTTTGTTTTGATTATATTCAAAATCCTCTCCACAAGCTGTTTTGAAAGATACATTTAGTTGCCATCCCAATTGTTGTCAACCATAATTCCTCTATAATACTATAGATGTTAGCGTTGTTCCTCTTATCCAGCTGTACCTATACCTAATAACCATCTTCTCCCCAGCTTCCCCCTCAGCAACTCTTCTGAACTGCTGGTAACTAATCTACTCTCTACTTCTATGAAATTAACTTTTGTTAGCTTCTATGTTTGAATGAGATCGTGCAATATTTGTCATTCAGTAGCCAGTTCATTTCACTTAACCTAATATCCTCCAGATTCCTCTATGTTGCCACAAAGGATAGAATTTCCTTCTTCTTCATGGTTGATTTTCATCCTATTGTGTATATATAGCACATATTTTTATCCTTTCATAGGTTGATAATCACCTAAGTCCATTTGATCTCTTGGCTATTGTGAATGTTGTTGTTGTGGTTGTTGTTGCTGTTAGGTGCCTTTGAGTTGGGTATGACTCATAGTGACCCTGTGTATAATAGAACGAAACATTCCCCAATTCTGTGCCAGGCACATAGTCTTTTTTATGTTTAAGCCCATTGCTGCAGAACTGTGTTAGTCCATCTACTTGAGGGTCTTCATTTTTTTCATTGACGTACCACTCTCTCAAACATGATGTCCTTCTCCAGGGATTGGTCCCTCCTGACTACTTGTCCAAATACGTAAGATGCAGTCTAGCCATCCTGGCTTCCAAGGAGCACTCTGGCTGCACTTCTTCTAGGACAGATCTGTTGGTTTTTACGGCAGTCTATGGTATATTCAATATTCATCATTTCTTCTCCTGTCTCCCTTATTCAATGTCCAGCTTTCACAACTGTATGATGCAAATGAAAATACCATGACATGAGTCAGACACACCTTCATCCTCAGTGTGACATCTTTTCAACCCTTTAGAGGTTTTTGAAATAGCTTTACCCGATGACTGCTGCTTCCATAGGTATTGATTGTAGAACCAAGTAAAGCAAAACTTTGGACAACCTCAGTCTTTTCTCCATTTATCATCAAGGTGCATCCTGACCCAGTTGTAAAGAATTTTGTTTTGCTGATGTTGAGGCACAATCCATACTGAAGATCATGTTCTTTGATCATGATCAGTAAATGTTTCAAATCCTCTTTACTTTCAGAAAGCAGAGTCGTGTCATCTGTATAACACAGGTTGTTAATGAATCTTCTTCCAATTTGATGCCATGTTCTTCTTCCCAAAGTGGAGCTTCTCAGATTATTTGCTCAGCATAGAAATTGAGGAGGTACAGTGAAAAGATACAGTGCTACACACCTTTCTTGACTTTAAACTAGGCAGTGTTTCTTTGTTCAGCCTTGTTCTGTTCAGCCTCTTGGTCCATGTATAGATTGCTCATGACTACAATTGAGTGCTCTGGTATTCTCACTTTTCACAATGTTATCCATAATTTATTATGATCCACATAGTGAAATTCTTTTGCACAGTCAATAAAACATAGACAGACATCTGTCTGGTATTCTTTACTATGGGCTAACATCCATCTGATATCAGCAATTATGTCCCTGGTTTCACCCAGTCTTCTGAATCTGTCCTGATTTCCCCATAGTTCCCTATCTGGATACTGCTTCAGTCGCTTTTGAATGATCTTTAGCAAAGTTTCACTTGTGTGTGATACTAATGACATCATTCAATAATTTCCACATTTGGTTGGATCCCCATTCTTAGGAAGAGGCACAAATATGGATCTCTTCCAGTCAGCTGGCTGGGTAGCTGTTTTCCAAATCTCTTGACCTAAATGTGTGAGCACCTTCAGTGCTACATCTGTTTGTTGAAACATCTCAATTGATATTCCATCAATTCCTAGAGCCTTGTGTTTACCCAATTCCTTCAAGCAGCTTCCACATCATCCTTCAGTACCTTTGGTTCCTGATCATCCTTCTACCTTCTTTTGATGTTTCCTGCATCATTTATTATTTCCCCTGGAGAATCCTTCACTATTACCACCTGAGGCTTGATTTTTTTCTCCAATTTCTTAACCTTGATAAAAGTAGCTTGTGTTCTTCCCTTTTGGTGTTCTATCTTCAGTTCTTTGCACTTGTCATTAAAATACTTGATTTTGTCTTCTGGAGCTGCCCTTTGAAATCTTCTCTTTAGTTCCTTAACTTCCTCATGTCTTCTTTTTATGTTAGCTGCTCAACATTCATGAGCAAGTTTGAAAGTTTCTTTTGACATGTAATTTGATCTTTTTTTCCTGTCTTTTTAATAACCTTTTGCTTTCCTCACAAATGATGTATTTGATGTCATGCCACAACTCATCTGGTCTTTGATTATTAGTGTCTAACCCACCAAACCTGTTCCTGAGCCAGTCTCTGAACTCAGATGGGATATACTCAAGGTCATACCTTGGCTCTCGTATACTTATTCTAATTTTCTTCAGTTTAATTGAACCTGCCCATGAGCAGATCTGATCACAATCATTACCTGGTCTTTCTCTGACTATTGATGTTGAGTTTTTCTGTGGTCTCTTTCCACATATGTAGTCAATTCCATTTTTGCATGATCCATCTGGTGAATTCCATGTGCATAGCTGCCATTTATATTGGTGAAAAATGTATTTGCAATGAAGTGGTCATTTGTCTGACAAAATTCTGTCATGCAATCTTCAGCATTGTTTCTGTCACCAAGGCCATATTTTCCAACTCCAGAGCCACCTTCTTTGTTTCTGACTTCTTCATTCCAGTCACCAGTAATTATCAGTACATCTTGATTGCATGTGTGATCTATTTCAGAGTGCAGAAGCTGGTAAAAATCTTCTGTATCTTCATTTGCATCCTTAGTGTTGGGTTTGTGAATTTGAGTAATAGTTATATTAACTGATCTTTCTGGTAGGCATATGGATATTACTCTATTACTGATAGCATTTCACTACTTTCAGACAGGTCTTGAGATTTCTTTTAATGATGAATGTAGCCCCATTTCTCCTTAATGTATCATTTCTGGCATAGTAGACCCTGTGATTGTCGATTCAAAATGACCCATGTAAGTCACTTTTCACTCACTAATGCCTAGAATGGTGATGTTTATGCACTCCATTTCCCTTTTGACAATTTCTAATTTTCATAGATTCATACTATGTACATTCCACGTTCCATTATTAATGGATGTTATTCCTTCTCATTTTGACTCATGCCACATCAGCAAATGGAAGTTCCTGGAGTTTTACTCAACTTCTGTCATTAAGGTAGACTCTACTTTGAGGATACAGCTCTTTCCTGCTCTCTTTTGAGTGCCTTCTTGCAATAAACAATGGAATACACGTAGGTCTTCAACATACTGATTTCCTTTTCTTTAGATATTTTGTTTTTGTTGGTATTGCCTTTAATTTTCATTAACACAAAAAAAATACATAATGCAGATATGAGGTACACATGAGAGTTTCATTTATATTTTTTTTTGTTGTGTGCCATGGAGTCAAATCTGACTCATAGCAACTCTATGTGCAACATAACAAAACACCACTGAACATTGTGCCATGCACATGATCTTTTTGTGCTTGACTCCAATATTTTAGCCTTTATGTTTTTTCTCATTTTGAATTGTGCCACATCAGCAAGCTAGATCTCAGGGGGTTTACTCCATTCCCATCATTAAGGTCCACTCTACTTTGAGGCAGTAACTCTTCACCAGTCATTTCTTAAATGTCTTCTAGCCTTTTGGTCTCATTTTCTATCACTATATTTGACAGTGCTTCTCAGCTCCTATTAATAGCGTTTTCAGGCTAATTATTTCAGAAGTAGGCTGCCAGGTCCTTCTCCCTATTTTGTATTTGTCTGGAAGCCCAGCTGAAACCTGTCCACCATGGGTGGCCCTGCTGGTATCTGAAATACTGGTGGCATAGCTTTCAGCATCACAGCACCATGCAAGTTCCCAAAGTATGACAAGCTGACACACTCATGGGAGTCATTTAGTATTATTGTTGTTGTTAGGTGCCAACGAGTCGGTATCCAACTCATAGTGACGCTCATAGGGTTTTCAATGGCTGACTGTTTCGGGATTGCCTTGGGAGTGGATTGCCAGCTCCTTCTCCCATTTTTGCGATGCTGGGAATTGAACTCAGGACCTCAGAGACTGCAGTGCTGCACTCTACCAACTGAGCTAAATCCCAGCTTTTCATTTAGTATATATACCTGGAAATACAGTTGATATCAGAAAGAGTCTGGATATCTTAATTTTTTCAGATGTTGATAAGTTTCTTCCCAGTGTTTTTGTGCCACTTTACACTCCTCTCAACAGGGGAAGAGTTTCCATTCCTCTGTAAGTTTACCAAACTTATTATTTTTGCCATTCTGATAGATAACAGTAGCAATTATGCCCCACCCCAGTTACTAGAAAGACTGAACATCTTTTTTTGTTGGTTCTTTCGTTTTTCCAGCTTCAAGCTAGGAAACTGGATCTATTTTTAGTTCCTTTTAGTAAAAAAGAGGAAAGCCCTTTACTGTAATTGTCCAGTTCCACCCACATGGTACACAGACACACAGCTGGTTTGCTGCATTGTTTCTCTTCTTTGAAGGTATTTATTTTATTTCTGAATCCAGAACATTCTCTTTGGATCTTCCTCCTTATATTTTATCTGCCATTGCCATATGTTTATGGCAGGGAGTTATGAATTCACTACTTAATCTTGACCCTCCATTTTCATAAAGGTGATACATAAATTATTTATTGGTTGATTTGAGACTATGAATATTGGCATGAAATAAAAACATAAATTCAATAACTGTATGTTAAAATATAAAGCATTTCTTTAATAAAAGTATCATAAAAGAATTAAAAATTATTTGCCACAGAAATCCAATTTCTCTAATATTTAGAATGCCTTTATTCTAAGAAAAAAACTTCTCCAGTTAGAAAGAAGAGCAAAGAAAAAGAAAAAATCACAAAAGAAAAACCAATGTGTAGAAAACACAAGAAAACATATTTATCCCAAGTATCCAAAGAAATATAAATTAAAAGCAATTATACTGCATCTCTTCCTATCAAGTTGATATTTTACACTAGAAAATAATACATGTCATTGCTAACAATGGCATGAGGAAGTGAGCACTGTCATACTCTGCTGATGAAAGTGTGAATTACTATAGCTTTTCTGGTTGACAGTTGGCAACAGGAATCTAGTGTTGTGCTGTAAAACAGTAAGTAGCCACAGGTTACACTGGCTACCTAAATTAAATATTTATTTTCTCCATTTCATTAATCCCATGTCAAGTACTCAAAAGCCACTAGTGGCTAGTGGCTACATATTATACCCAGCAGATATAGAATATTTCCATTGTCACAGGTTGTTTTTTGTTGGTTTGGTTTGGACTTGTTTTATTTGCTTGTTACATTTTTGTTTGTTTGTTAATGACAAGGTCTTACTATGTTTCCAAGGATTGCCTTGAACTTGTGATCCTCTTGCCTCAGCCTCTCAAGTGCTGGGGTTACAGGCATGTACCATCATATTCAACTCCAAGTGCTGTTTATTGGATAGCATTCATTACTAGTTTCAAAATAGTTGTATGTTTTTTCTAATAAACCTGCTTCAAGGGTTATGTTTTTAAAAAGAAATTTAAAGAGCTTCACCTAGCATTGAAAACAATAGTAAAAGAATGCAAATAATTCAGAAGTCCACAAAAAGGAAAAGATAAATGACTGTAAATCAAATATGAAGCGTATTTTCCTATTAAATATGTTTTGGGTTGATGTCATAGAAGTATGCATTCAGTATGCTGCTAACTGAACAGGGTGTAAAACAATGTGATTAAAATATGTAGCATGATTATAAACTTATTTTAAAATATTTTAAAACTTATGTTATAAAGCATGGTAGTATTGGTGACTTTTGCAATATTTTCTGCCATATACACATAGTACTTTTATAGTGCCAAGAAAGCAAAAGTATATGCTTTCTGCATCTGTTTGGTTTTGAATCTCATAAAGTAATTAATGCTTGTGTCCATTTTAGTTTATTGGTTTCACTTGAAATTTAGTGGTACTTGGCATATTTACATATTCAATATCCTGTGGCATATGTATGAGTGATATGTTTCTACGTATATGTGTATATGAGAAGAGCTGGTAGAAAACAGAACTCAATCCAAATGGCTCAGATGAATTGGAAATTTTAAATGAAGTAACTACTGATAGAAGCATTGGAAAAAATAAGGAAACATATGAAAGATGGTTAGTTTCCCAGAAACCAGCCATAATAGGAAGTCAGAGCTATCCCCAGGGATAAAGAGACAAGAGTCAGAAGTAGTTATCAGAGCCAAATGTATATTGGAACTTTACAGGTGGTCCTGGGTTGCATAGCGGAAGGTATAATCATGTGTTGATGCAGCAACTTCCAAAAACACGGCATCAAGCAGGAAAGGAATTGATGAGAAATCAGAACTTTTTTCTTCCACACTGGGTTCTCATTAGAATCTAATGAAAGGTCCATCAACAAGTGTCTTCAAAGTATAATGTAAGGAGTCAGCCTCCGGAGGCACAGAACAGCACTGATCAGGGTAATGAATAAGAGTCATAGGGAGAGACAGGTTGGCAAATGGAGATGAAACAGTCTATGTTTGTGTGTGTATGTGTATTCATTTGCACATTTGCACATACTCATATCACATGCATATGAACTATGTTAATGGTTGGTACTGTATTTAGATAAGGTGTGAGATACATACATATAGATATATATATATATATATGTATATATATACATATATATATACATATATATATATATATACGTATATATATACATATGTATGTGCAAGTACATATCACCCATTGATTATACACATGCACAAGATGTTTAAATTCTAATAATTATAAAAAAACCAAACTGGTAAGAAAAGAATTCTGGTCAAGACAGAGGATTACCAAAAAAAATCCCTGAGAACAGTTAGAAAATACTTTCTTTTAGTTACATACCAAACACGCAGTTTAAATATCCCTTTAGTTAAAGTTCCAGAAGAGCAAGCAGTGTGCCTTGTGCACTTGCACCCTCCCTCACCTCTCTCTCTCTCTCTCTCTCTCTCTCTCCCCCCCCTCTTTTGGTACTGGGGAGTTGAACCCAGAGCCTTGTACATGCTAGGCAAGTGCTTTACCACTAAGCTGTCCCTCATCCTTGCTTTTATTTTGACACAGAGCCTAAGCTGCCTAGGCTGCCTCTGGCCTCAAACTTATGACTCTCCTGCCTCAGCCTCCCAAGTCCCTGGAATTATGGGCATGTGCCATAGTGCCTGGCTCCTTCTACCTTCTTGTGCCTTCTATACTATTATACAGTGCTGCATGACCAGGAAATGTCTAGGCATTGTAAGACTTGAGTAAATTATTCCACTTTAACTAAAATGCCCTTTTACTCAATCAGATTGTAACTTAAGACAAATTCATGTTAATGTGGAGACCACTTTTAACATAATTCATTGGCTAAAAAGCAACTACAAACATTTTAAAATTATTCTAGCTTATAATTAGTATTGATTAGTTTATATTGTAGGAACATTTCATGGTTTTGCTTATACTATTTCACAAAACTACTCATATGCTCTTTATACAGCTTCATGAGGTAAACTGAAATATTAAGATAATTTCGTAAATGATGACACTGCATCTTTGAGATCCAATTTTCATTCTTTTCCCTTTCTTCTGTAATGAGATACTGAAGTGAGTGTAGTTGTAAATAGTTTACATTGAACAGCAGGCAGGATTTTGTTTTATATTTAACATGTATTTGTGATGAAAAGCAGCTCTCCTAGACTTTGTTGTTTTTCTGTTTGTTTTGTTTTTTTTAGAAAAGCTCTGACTGAAATAGGAGGTTGGGGAGGAGTGATTTGCAAAATGAGTAAAAAAATAGTATCTAAGTTTCTTTTGCCTGCAGCGGTAGCCCGGTGGCGTCCCATCCCGTCAGATCTCGGAAGCTAAGCAGGGTCGGGCCTGGTTAGTACTTGGATGGAAGACCGCCTGGGAACACCAGGTGCTGTAGGCTTGGGAGAAGGACCTGGCAACCCCCTCCCAAAAATCAATCTGCCATTGAAAACCCTATGAACAGCAGAGAAGCACTGACAATAGTGTTTCCCCTGTTGTACAGAGGGTCGCTATGAGTCGGATACCGACTTGACGGCACCTAACAACAACAACAAGTTTCTTTTTGAACAAACTTATTTTTATTTTCTAATATAAGAATCTCCTGAAATTAACCTGTATAAAGTGATCATGATGGAGGAGTAATTTATACAGGTAAAATTAATCCTTTTTTTTTCCCAGTGCCTGTGGGTTGTTGTAGAACCCAGGGCCTCATGCATGCTAGGCAAGTGCTCTATCACTGAGCTCCAACTCTAACCCTGTTTTTATTTTGAGACAAAGTTTGACTAAATTATACAGGCTGCCTCTGGCCTTGAACTCTTGATCCTTCTGTTTCAACTACCTGAGTAGCTGGGATTGCAAGGGTATACCATGGCACCCAACAAAATTAATACTTTTTAAAATAAACTTCTAATGAGTTTAGACAAATGGATATATAGTTGGGTAGCCATCACAAGGATAGCTCAAAAAGACAAAAATCAAATATTATAATGACATACAAAGAGCTAGAGATAGCAAACCAAAAGGAAAGAACGTGTTCTGTTTTTCTCAAGCTTAAAGTGTTGAAGAAAGAAATTCAAACTCAAGTGGCACTAGCAAAGGATTCTACAAGGAAAATATTAAACAATGCAGGAAACATCAAAAAAAGATGGAAGGAATAGAGAGAGTGATTATACCATAAAGAATTGGTGGATTATGCAACCATTTCAAGAGATTTCATGTAACTGGGAACAAATGGTATTGAATGAAGAAGTGGAAGCTGCCTTGAAGGAACTGCCAAACACAAGGACCCAGGAATTGATGGAATACCAATTGAGATCTTTCAACAAACAGATGCAGTGTTTATGTCAAGAGCTTTGGAAAATAACTACCTGGCCAACTAACTAGAAGAGATCCATATTTGTACCTATTCCTAAGAAAAGAGTTCCAACTAGATGCAGAACTTATTAAATGGAATCATTACTATCACATGCAGATATTTTGCTAAATATCACTCAAAAGCAACTATAGCAGTATATCAGCAGGGAAGTCCTGGAAAATCAAACCAGATTCAAAAGAGGGCATGGAACGAGAGATATCAATGCTAACATCAGATGGATTTTGGCTGAAAGCAAAGAATGCCAGAAAAGTGTCCCTTGTTTCATTGACTATGCAAAAGCATTTGACTGTGTGGATCACAACAAATTATGGATAACATTGCAATCAATGGGAATACTAGAACACTTAATTGTACTCATGAGGAATCTGTACATGGAGTAGGAGGCAGTTGTTCAAACAGAACAAGGAAACACTGCCTGGTTTAAAGTGAAGAAAGGCTTGTGACAGGGTTGTATCCTTTCACTGTACCTCTTCAGTGTCTATGCTGAGTAAATAATACAAGAAACTGGGCTTTATGCAGAAGAACATGCCATTAGGATTGGAGGAATACTCATTAACAATATGAATTATGCAGAAACACAATTTTGCTTGCTGAAACTGAAGAGGATTTGAAACTTTTACTGATGAAGATCAAAGAACACAGCCTTCAGAATGGATTACACTTCAACATCACAAAAACAAAAGTCCTTCCAGTTGGGTCAGTGAGAAACTTCATGGTAAATAGAGAAAAGATTGAAGTTATTGAAGATTTTGTTTTACTTGGTTCTGCAATCAATACCCATGGAAATAGCAGTCAAGAAATCAAAAGATGCATTGCATTGGGAAAAGCTATTGCAAAAGACCTCTTTAAAGTGGTGAAAAGTAAAGATGTCACATTAAAGATGAAGGTATGTCTGACTTATGTCATAATATTTTCAATAACATGATATGCTTGTGAAAACTGGACATTGAATGAGGGAGACAGGAGAATAGATGCTTTTAAGTTATGGTGCTATAGACAAATATTGTATATACCATGGACTGCCAACAGATCTGTCCTAGAAGTGCAATCAGAATGCTCCTTAGAAGGAAGGATGGCTAGACTGCGTCTAATGTGTTTTGGACACGTTGTCAGGAGGGACCAATCCGGAGAAGGACATCATGTTTTGGAGAGTACAGGTCAACAAACCAGAGGAAGACCCTCAAGTAGGTAGGTTGACACAGTGTCTGCAACAATGGGCTTAAACATAGAAAAGATCATGTGCCTGGCACAGTGTTGGACAGTGTTTCATTCGGTTGTACATAGGGTAGCTATGAGTTGGACCCAACTGGAGGGCACTTAACAACACAGCTGCCACCATAGTATAATTATAGAAGAGTTCTGTCACACTTCAGAATTCTTCTGTGTCCTTTTCTCTTCAACGCAACCACTAAGCCTTTGAAGTTGATCAAATGTATCACGTAAAAGGAATCATACTGTATGTGGCCTTTTGAGTTTGATTCACTTAGTAAAATACAATTGAGATTCATCCATATTGTTGTCCAGATCAATAATTTCCTTTTATTCTGAGTAGCATCCATTGTATGGATGTAGCACAGTTTTTAAATTAATTTTCCAGTTGAAAGGTATTTCTATTTTTTATGATTTTGAATAAAGCCAATAATCCTTCATTTATAGGATTTAGTGTGAACATTAATTTTTCATTTCTTGAGTATATACTTAGGAATAGGATGGGATTTACTAGTAAGTGTATTTCTAACTTTATGAGAAACTGCCAAGCTGTTTTCCAAGGTGACTGCACCAGTAGCATTCCTACCAGGAATCCATGAGAATTGTAGTCACTCTATGTTCTTGCCAACTCTTGGTTTTGCCAGCTTTTAAACAATAAATGAATAAATAAGGTAATTACTTTATTTATTCTTATAGGTAAATAATGGTAGATCATTGTGGTTTAAATATGCATTTCCTTAATGCCTAATAATGTTAAGCATCATTTCATGTGCTTATTTATGATCCATATATCTTCTTTCTAGCCATGTTACTATGGAAAGATAGAAACTGTGAACTAAAATTACAGTCCTTGCTGGAGCCCTGGCACACACTGGTAATCCCAGTGACTCAGGAGGTGGAGGCAGGAGGATTTCAAGTTCAAGGCAAGAGGCAGCCTGTGCAATTTGGAGAGACCTTGACTCAAAAAGAAAAAGTTGGTTGTAGATGCAGCATTGTAGTATGGCACCTGCAAAGCATGCATGATGCCTTGGATTCAGCGCACAACTACTGCAAAATGGAGGAGGAGGAGGAGGAGGAGGAGGGAAAAGGGAGGAGGGGAGGAAGGGGCAAGGTTAAGGGGAGGGGAAGGGAGAGGGGAAGGAGGAGGAGAAAATAAAAAATTAATTAGAAGTAAAATTATAGTCCTATACTCATGGAGGAAATGAAGTATCTGTTTAAAACCTTGTATTATTTAGTTTATTATTTCATGAAATGGCTAAAAGAATTTGTTTCATTGTGTATTTAAATAACATAATGGTAATCATTTTCCCCTACTACCATTCCTGTTATTAAAGATATTTACTGTATCACTAGAAATAAGAGCTCTCATGTTTAATTGATTCTGCTCTCCATTTCCCATATGCATGTCCAACTTAACCATTTTTCTCAATTGAGCTCTTAAATTATCTCCTGTTCCTTCAGTCTTAGAAAGTGATCTTGCTTCTTTCTTTTATTAAGAATCTGAAGAAGAAACCCCCACATGTGCTTGCTATCAACAATTGTTTTCACTTGTCCTAACTCTAGTATTTTCTTCGATCACAGTTATTCTCATCTCACCTGGGTCTTTCATTTTTCATTTGTCTCTTGTTAACTCATCTACTTTGTCCATCCATTCTCCCTTCCCCGGTGCTTTTGATACATTAATTTTCTCTACTTAAAAAATTTTTTTTCTTGTCCCCTTTACAGTCTTTTTCCTCTAGTAACTGTCCTTACCTTAAACAACAGTAGCCAAAGCTTTCTTTTGAATAGTCCCTCTCTTCAGCTTGTGTCTTTCCTTTCTTAGCAAATAACTTATATCGGCATCTATTTTATGAGAGTATTTCTCTTATCCCCCCCCCCAAAAGAGGCTGCTACCCTGACCAGATTACTAAAATTTATCTCTCAAGTGTCTGAGCTGACTTCTCATTCCTAGCTTCATGACTTAATGACCTCTTCTCAACCCTCCATCTATTTGAAACTACTACTACTTTTTAAAAATTCTTACTCTTTTTTAGAAACTGCTTTTTCACTTTGCTTTTTATTTCTTCTGGAACACACTCTTCTGTTGGTTCTTTTTTTCAGTTATGTATTCCAGTGTGACAGCACTCAAAAACTTAATGTCTAAAAAAAATACTATTTTTCATGATTCTGTGGGGTGACTTGGTGGTTCTCCTACCAATTTAGCCTGGGCTCACTCATGTGTTTCCATTCAACTAACATTGGTTAAGAGGCAGGTTCAGGTGAGACAGCTTAATTGGCCAGTCTTTTAAGCCCAAGCTTCTTAACAGCTGCGTGGTCTCAGGGTAGTGTTCCAACATGGTGTGGATGGAAACTTCAAGGCCTGTTCTGGTCTTTGCTTTGTGATTCTTGAAGGATTACTTCTGCCACAATCTGTTGATCAAAGTAAGTAAAAAGGCTAGCTCAGATTGTTAGGTGAGAAAGAGATTGTACACAGGAGAAGCAAGAAGGTAACGTTTGCAAAGGGGTATCCTTATCTGAATGGGAAAAGTGTGAATATTAAGTAGGCTCCCCTCGTTCTTTATTTTTGACCATCAGTTGCCTCTTCTGAGTTTACTTTTCTGCCTCTCTTTAAATAATTGTGATCTCGTCCCCTTATTTATGTCACAGGCTTTTGACCAATATTTATAATTATTTTCAAGGATTAAAACCTGGATTTCCTTTCAGTGTCTCAATTAAGACAGTCCAAAAGGAATGCTTTCCTTTCTTGACCCCACACCTTCATTTCTCTTCCTGATTTCATGTCTTGATTCCTGGTTCACGGTATTATCAACTGTGCGCTTATACATTGGATTATTTTGTGTATCTGTCCTTACCTCCCATATCTAGGTGCTTATAAAGGCTTGTCTGTAAATCTTGAACATCTGCCTTCTGAATCTACCTCAAAGTTATTATATGGGTTCCCATTTATTCTCTTTGATTGCTATTTTTACAGTGTTTTTGAGTTTTGAACAATTGCTTTTTGGCACAGGAGAAAAACAGATAAGCAAGAACACAAATTAAAAATTACCCATAAGCTCCAAACTATTCTTAACCTTTTCAAGTATATTCTTCTAGATTATTATATATTTGTAATGTACAAATACATTTCCATGTTATAACAATTTAAGCATACTTTTAGAATGTGTTAATGGTCTAGGTATTGTTTTACATCTATTTTCTTATGAAGTTAGCTTTTGGTGCAGCTTTTAGAAATTCCCTTAAGACTTGTAGATTAGGGAAAAGAATTTAATAATGTTTTTAGGTGCCATCAAGTCGGTGTCTTAACTCACAGCGACCTTATGTACAACAAGGGAAACACTATTGTTCATGCTTCTCTGCTATTCATAGGGTTTTCAATGGCTGGGAGTGAGTTGCCAGGTCCTTCTCCCTAGCCTGCAGCACTTGGTATTCCGGGCAGTCTCCCATTCAAGGACTAACCAGGCCGATCTTGCTTAGTTTCCGAGATTAGCCAGGGTGCTATGGCTGCAGACAATGAGATACTAAGAAGATGTAAATACCACTAGTTTAAGAATTAAGAGTTTGTTGCTGTTAAGTGCTTTCCATTTGGGTCTGACTCATAATGACCCTATGTACAACAGAACAAAACCCTCCCCAACGTTGTGCCATACCCAGCACTATGTCAGTCCTTCTCTGCTACTCATGGGGTTTTTGATGGCTGATTGTTTCAGGAATGGGCAGCCGGGTCCTCACAAGCCTATAGCACCTGGTATTCCTAGGGGTCTCCTATCCAAGGACTAATGAGGCCTAATCCTGGTTACATTTGGCAATGTCAGGGTGGTACAGCTATAGACAAGAATTAGAGGGGGATACAACAAAATACATGCACAGTGAAAGTAGGTGCTCTAATGTTAGTGTCAGAGAAAAAGTGAATTCAAGTTAGAATTAATGAGGTAATGTAGTTCCAGGTATTGTCTTTTATTTCAGTGCATTAACTTAATTTTTTTTTTGTCTCACCCACATGCCTTTCTACCTCACCCCTTTCTTTTATTATCCCTTTCTTGTTGTTGACATGCCATTTGGGATATTTCTTTTAATTTCTTGTATTTACTGAGCTAGTCCCTAAGTTTTCCCCCATCTTCCTTGGTTCAGTTGTTCTCCCAAGGTGTTTCTCCTCCCCTTTTTGCACACCGTATTCCATTCTTCATATTCTTAGCAGGGCTTTATTTTGCTTTTATTTCTTTCAATATAATCATGTATATGTGCATTCAGGGCAAGTTGAACCTTTTCCCTCTTTTCAAATTAAACCAAACCCAATAAATTTGCAGACTTGCACAGATTCAGGGCTGCTTTATCTGCTTTTGGAAAACAACATATCTACCTCCAGAGCAATAAGGAGCTGACACAATTTCCTTTGACTGTGGGAATCTGGTGCATCTTGCATCCTTAATTTTAATTGCTGCCTTCTTCATCTTGTCTTCATAACAGCTGCTGTGAGCTTTCATGCTTCATTTATTCTGTTACACTGTTTTCACCTGGATTACTTCCCTGTCTTGTCTTTCTACCCAGGAAATCCTACTTTTCTACTGTGCAGCCATCCTTACCTCCTTACCACAGGTAGAATTTACCAATCTCTTGTCTGTGCTCTCAGCACTTAGTTCATAATGTAGTATTTATATTATTGTATTTGCTTATTGTGGACATATCTGTGATTTTTTTCAGTATTAGGGGCTTGAACCCAGGCTCTTGTGCTAGGCAAGTGCTCTACCACTGACATGTACCTCCTGACCCACTTTCTAAAATTTCTTATTTTGAGACAGGCTCTGGCTATGTTGTACGGCTGTCACTGGCCTTGAAGTTGTGATCTTTCTAAGTCAGCCTCCTGAATCCGTGGGATTATAGGCATGTGCTTTGGCACCTGGAAATTGTGAGATTCTTGAAATTGGAGACTATGTATTATATGTCAGCAACATTATAAGTTTGCTGCAGATGCTTAACAAGCTTAGTTAAGATCATGGTTACACTAAATATAATCTTCATGTGCCTCTATCCAAATCAGCTATTTAAGTGATTAGATGTAGAGTGGTGTGGAGAATTGGTGAGTTTCTTACGTTTGGTTTTCGTAGCAAGGGTGGCAACATTGCCTTCATCTGACTGCCAAGTTTTATATGTGCCAATTAAAGTTGTATTTTCCTCTTTTGAAGCTGAGTCTGAAATTTTCCTGCTAAGTTAGTACTTTTCAAAAGGTACTTATTTGACCCCTGCTCTACCTTTTTATTCATTTATTTCAAAACAAAGGCTTTCTTTAAAAACCTTTCAATTTTATTCATATGATTCCAGAAAGTCTTTCTCAAAGTTTAGGACATGAAGACAGCAGTGTATGTAGAAAATGATACTGGAGAGATTGTTCAGAGTCAAATTTTGTCTTGACAGAACTTTAAGTGAATGTAGAACTATGGCTGAAAATAAATACTAAATATAATTTCCTTCAAATTATGAATTGTTTCATTTTTCCATTTGATTTTGTCAAAAAGTAAAAGGGAGAAGTTAACAGATGTAAATGCTGCACAAGTTCATGAGACTATCATGACTAATAGAATAAAAATGGAACACTACATGTCTGACTTGATGGTTGTAAAATGACAAAAGCAAAGGACATTAGAAATTCTCATCGCATACTTCACTCATTTCTTTGCTGAAATATATAGCAGAGTTAACTGCTATAATAATGAGAGTGCAAGAAGTACATTTTCTGACTTTGATTTTACCTTGGTTTTTAAAGCTATCTTCATATTAAGTGTTGATTTTTAAAGAATGTTTTAGTCTAAATGTGTCTATAGGTGTTACTGTGAAAGTCTATTTGTGTCTCCAGAAATAATGTCAGAGTCAATCTAGTTCCAGGAAAAAGCTGTTTTTCTGTTGACAGAAATCTTCAATCTGGATCTTCAGTCTTTTATATGTATGATTTCATAAGCTCTTAAGTTCCTACATGTAGCAATACAGCATTTTTATCAAAGGAACATCTGTTAGCCCCTTTGCAGTCGTCACAGTGGTATCATTTCCATTTATAAAGCTTTGCTCTTCAGTGCTTCTTAAAACTGTGCTCCATCAGTTGCTTTTGTAGTAAAACTTGAAATATCGGTTCATGGCATCAAATAACTGTCTTTTAAATTTTTAGATAAATTAAAAATGGTTAAGGTATAGATAGAGTCAAATGCTTTTTTTAAAAAAATAGTAATGGGAGGGAGGAGATAAAGAATCCTTCATTCATGCCATCTCATTTGCATGCTTGGTCTTTGATAGCTTTTTGATAAGCTGTGGGGCTGTAGTGTGAGTAAGATAGCTTCTGCTATCAAGGACCTTCCAGTCTGTCAGAGGGTGCTGACAGGTGAAGAGAACATTTCATCCAAGGTGACATGTGCATGAAAACTGGAAAGACTAGGGTGATATCAGCATATCATGCCTGGGGGAAGCAGGAGATACTATTATCATATGGTTATTCAGCATGAGATAGGATCATGGGAAACACTTTTTAAGAAAACATGTAGTTTATTACTGTGCACTAAGGCTTTTTGATTATTTCAGTTTTGAATGAGTTGTCTTTTAGAAGTTAGTTTTTTATCCTTTGTCAACATGGTGTGATTCTGTTCACCTGCCTGGTCCCCTCCATGCTCTCATTACCCATCCTCCACCTGCACATCTTTACTGTTTGAAACACTGTGTTGTATCACATCTGTGATTCACCATCTGTGTCTTTGGGTGCTGCTGGCTGGGAGGATTGGAGGACTGGATCACATTCAGTTTAAGGATCCCTCTTAGGAAGGGAACAAAGGCACCAGAAACTGAAAATACTCATTTCTAGGAGGACTTTTTCCTTTGTATCTGGCCTACATTGTCTACCTCTTCAAAGGCCAGGGAGTAAGTTACATATCCTTGTCAGTGCTTGTTTCATGAGATCTATGTGCACACCAAGGAATCCTGGAAGCATATGAGAAATTGTTAATTTGGGGCTATTTTATCCAGTTTTATGGGATGGCAATAAACTTGAAGATAAGTAACAACCAGCTGGAGGAATAGCTTCTGAGTATCTCAATATCATCTTTGTTTAAAATTTTGTTGTCCATCGGCCACTCTAATTTGGATTTGTATTGAATGTATAACAGCAGTATGATTGACCAAGAGCTCAAAGGGAAGGTGAAATTGCAAAGTTTGTAGAAAACTGGTTTTACTCTAACAAAGGAAAACTAATTCATACAACTGTATACTTTTTTGATGTCTAATTACATCAAACTTTTTTAAATCACTGATAAAACTAATCACCTACCAAATTAATTGTAGTTTCTTTTCAGATCAAAAGTTGTTGCAAAACCATAGCAAAAGCTTTAAAAGTATATTTGTACACCTAGTGCCCAGAACCAAACTATTCATTACTTGAAAAATATCTGTGTTTTCCTTAAAGTTGTTCTAGATTTTCACCATATCACAGGTTTTGAACTGTGCATTCACGTGTTTCAGTCCTAACCCCCAATGTCACTGTATCTGGGGGTAGGACTTTCAGGAGATAATTAAGGTAAAATGACAATGTAAGACTAGGTTCCTAGTCAAGTAGAATTAGTGCCTTTATGGGAAGAGTGGGGCTGGGGTTTAGCTCAGTTGGTGCTCTGCACTCTGAGGCCCTGGGTTCAATCCCAGCACTGCAAAAACAGAAGGATGTGGCAATCCACTCCCAAAGCAATCCCAAACCAATCAGCCACGGAAAACCCTATGAAGGTCATTATGACAAGCTCACATTAACAACAACAAGAGGAGGAGTGAGGGAGCCAGTGGGTCAGTGGAGGAGAGGGAGGGAGAGAGAATCTCTCTTTAGGAAGGACCATGTGATGACACAGTGGGAAGGCAGCAATTTGCATCTAAGAGTCATCTGGAGGAACTGAATCTCCTGACTCTTTGATCTGCAATTTCCCAGCTTCCAGAACTCTAAGAAAATAAATTTCTGTTGTTTAAGCCACTCATTCTATAGTGCTTTATTATGGTAGCCCTAACTGACAAGTGTACCATGTAATAGAAATGCTGTTTTCCTATTTCTCTTACATACTCATTTTAGGAATTTTTGTGTTACATGCTTAAGATTGCAGGGTGAATAAGAGGAATGGAAAGAAAACTTTCTACATTTATTCAAAATTATCAAAGATATAATTGCAAATCAAAAATTATTAGTGAAGGTAAGATGGTTATTATAGAATTTAAGATATTGTGTTTCACAGATTCGAAATGCAAAACATACTGCTCCAAGAATTGTTTTGAAGGAAATGTTGGATATGTCCTCTGTTCATGACACAAGGTATAATGAGATTTTCATGCTTTATAAGTAAGTCTTGTATATTCACAAATATTCTGCTAGTCACTTTTGAGCTTTGTGTTTAAATAATATAATAGAAAAATCTAAATCTGATTTGCATATGATGGAAAATCCTTTGAACATGATCCAAATGCAAATAAAGGTCATTAGCTTTTATTTCATTGTCCAGTTTTGGAGCATATATACTATTGGTGTTATCTTTATTTTTTTCCTCTTATCGATATAAATATTTTTGGCACAAAGGAAAGAAAAATAATCCCTACTCATATTTGAGGAGCCTGCAGCTGTAGCCCTGTGGCATCCGATCCCGTCAGATCTCGGAAGCTAAGCAGGGTCGGGCCTGGTTAGTACCTGGATGGGAGACCGCCTGGGAATACCAGAAGCTATAGGCTTGGGAGAAGGACCTGGCAACCCCCTCCCAAAAAGCAATCTGCCACTGAAAACCCTATGAACAGCAGAGAAGCACTGACAATAGTGTTTCCCCTGTTGTACAGAGAGAGGGTCGCTATGAGTCGGATACCGACTCGACGGCACCTAACAACAACAACATATTTGAGGAAGTGCATTGAAACTTGAAAAGCTGATGTAAACCTGAAATTAGAGTTTAATTCCTTTTATGACATTTCATTAGGTAGTAGGAACATAGTAGAGATTAGGGATTGAATGAGCTCACCCTCCTGTTTCTCCTAGTGTACTGAGTATGGGGGCATTTTCATGGCATACCACAGTCAAGTATTTGAACATCAAACTATCAGCTGACTTGGGAATGTGACCCAAAGAAAGGGAGAACAGACAGGACAGAGTTAGCCTGGATTTTTCCACTTTCTCACTGCCTTCAAAAGTAACCACCTTTGAAAAATATTAGACTCTTTAAGTACTGTGCCAAAAATCTCAATTATATTCAGCAGGAATCCAAGTTGGTAAAGTTCAAAGTATTTGCATTGAACTTTCTGGAGCCCCAGTCAGAAAGGAGTGATTGACTGATGTACTGGGGGCTGCCTCGGTGATAATTCACAAATGGGGGAAATGTGGTGCAAAGCTCAGTGGCTCCCAGTACTGAGAGTAGAAAGGAGCTAACATTTATTGCACAGTATTATGTGACAGGCCTAGGGCTGAACGGTTTTCACATATGACTGAGATAACAAGCCAAGGAATCTTAACATTAAATACTACATCAGAAGACAGAGCAGAGATTTTGAAAGTGGAGAGTGAAGTCAGAGAAATGAGAAACAAGAGTCAAAACAGAATGGGAAATGATGGTTGTAAGTGCAGGTGGGATGGACCAAGATGGGAAAAATTGTCAGAACATAATAGACCCACTGTATTTTCCTTTTCTGCTGAGAGTGAAACCACAGGGATGCCTTTAGAGCAGCAGAACCAGGCTGCGTACTATCATTTTCCTTAGGTGTGACTGATACCCGTCACTGGCCTGGGGTTGTAGGGTTTCCTTGGAAGTTATCACTGGCTGCTTGCCATGAAATCAGAGGATGAGCTTGGCATACATGTTGTAGGTAAGTTCTCTAGTTCTACATGTTATTATCTATGAGTTCTTTTATGCAGTAGGTATCCAGGAAATGTCATTGGTTTTCTTATCTTGTGTGGGACAACTTGGAGTATGATGGAGAACAATGAGTTTATGAACACCCTAGGCTTTGGAATTTCATCCTGGCTCTGTTACTCAGTGGTGGTGTAAATCTCGGGCAAGCCTTTTTACCCTATTCATAACTCAAGAATTCTCACCTAGGAGATGGGACTAATACTCATTCTACAGATTCTTATAAATTTTAATGAGTTGATATTATTAAACATTCAGCTCCTTAATAAGGGCTCAACATATGTTAATTGTAACCACTAAAATGGAGTACTCCTGGGCTCACTACCTATACAAATATTCATACCTTGTGTTTTATAAGCCAAGTGTGTCTAGGGACATGTCTACCACGTTGTGTTAGGACTGTATGGTTTAAGTATGACAAGCAAGTCATCTGTCCAAATAGGATCTATGGACATGTATAGGGTGCAGTGGTTCTCAGATGGGAGTGTTCTGCCCCTTAGACAGTTTTGTATCTTGGCTGTCCCCTAACAGTTTTAGTTGTTACAGTTGGGGAAAGAAAGCTTTGGGCATGTATTAGGTACAGACTAGTAAGGATAGTATTGAACATCCTACAATGCACAAGATAGCTCCTTCTCACCCTCAGAGGTTTCTAGCTGAACATGTTAATAATGCTGAGATTTAAAAAAAAAAAAAACACTTGGCATTATCTGTACCATGGCTTAATATCCCTTAGCCCATTGTTGGGAGGTGGGATTAGAGATACTACTGGGTAGTTCACCTATAGCCCCCAGAGTATTAGTGCAATGTCCAGTGAAGTTCAGAGGTGTTAACAAAATGATGAGTAGAGGAGGGACGGGTAATAACCAGAAAGGCACTGGGTGACAAGTCCTAGTTGGACTATGGAAGAGTGTTTCTGATAAATTCCTCTATGCTGGGTCAGTGCTGTCCAAGTTTTCTTAGTGGTAGGTGGCACAGAATGTGGGACATTCTGCTTGAGGAACTTTGTAATGTAAATAGGACACTCCAGAAATGGGTCTTTCATTGCTGCCAAGGTTCTGGGATGATGTGGGTGGGAAGGCTGTAGAGGCAGAAACACCTACATATAAATAAATACTAACAAAGGACCCAGAACTGAGAGCAGCCCTAACAAAATGGGATATCTTTGTCACTGTTCAGGAAGATTGAGGTTACATCATGGCCTCACAAGGAGGAAAGGAAGAGAAGGTGAGTGGCTATGAGTCTTTTCGCAGAAGAATATAGACACAGGTTGCAGCAGTCTGGCTGGTCTGTCAATTGTCCCTGTGGATTTACACACTACTGAGTCCCATACAGCCTTGTGACCTCTAAAGCTCCAGGCATACTAGTGTTTAGAATAGTTGTCAGCACAGCTAGTCTGACTTCTTAGAATGTAAATTACTATCTTCCCACATTTATTACTTAAAAATTTGACATGTTAAATGTGAAAACTTTGGAAAAAGCAGAGATATTTATATAAAAAAAATCCTTGATTCTAATTTATGTTGATAAACAATATTAATGGCTTTGGATATGCTATTTCAATATTTTTCCTGGGCATTTTCTTTCCAGAATTGGAATCATACTACATGTAATCTTGTGCTGTTTGGCATTTATCTCCTACCTGAAGTAAATAGGGCAGTTACAGGTATTGCAAGAAAATTATGTGAAGTTAATGGGGTTCGCACTCCTGCAAAGGATTTTTTATTTCCATACCAAAATTTTTGATTATTGACATTTCATTTAAAAGTCGTATCAGAATTGAAATCATACTCAAATAACTGTCACCCAAAAACTCCACTAAAACTCATCTTCAGACCCAAGAACAGAGACATTAAGAGTGTCTTTCTCTTTTCTCTTTTTGACAACTTCCTTCAAATGTTTGAGAGACATCACGGTTGAGAACTTCCGGCCACTATAATGAGCACCTTGCTTACATTTTATCTCCTTGAAACAAATCCAATCTTCTAATGTCTGTAAGAGAAAGAGGGCATCACATATACCTGTATAGAACCACTTTTCAGAGGTTCCCACTACAGGGACATGACAGTTCCCCCAATACTAGGGGGTTGAATCCAGGGCCTTGCATATGCTAAGCAAGTGCTGTACCACTGAGCTATGCCCCTAGTTCTTTGTTTTTGAGACATGGTCTCGCTGCACTGTGCAGGCTGCCTCTACCTTTGAATTTGTGATTTCCCTGCCTCAGCATATCAAGTAGCTAGGATGACAGGTGTGTACCATGGCACCCAGCTCTGACAGGTTTTGAAAGATCTGTCATATATATGATCAACCTCATCTAGTGATGGTTGGAATACTTAGCGAAGTGCCTTCATATTTTGAATTTTTGCTTCTAACTATGAAATGTTGATTGATCAGATTTTCCATAGAAACTGCTTCTGGAAAGCATTAGCTTTTTGCAATTTTCTATATAGTTTATGATATCTAACTTTACCTACAATAGTGCAGATCTGTGGAATAGGTAAATTACTTAATCTAAACTTCTAATTTCTAACTGGAATTATAGTTGTATTCTAGATTTGTGCAGATTTTAATGGACTCACATGTAATCACATGAATCACATATATAAACATTACAATATTTGGCAAAAAGTCATAACTGTAATTATTTTCTACAACGTTGTTGTCTACAGCCATACCACCCTGGCTTCCAATCTTATCAGATCTCAGAAGCTAAGCAGGGTCGGACTTTGTTAGTACTTGGATGGAAGACCACCGGGGAATACCAGGTGCTATGGGCTTGGTAGAAGGACATGGCAGCCCACTCCTGAAACAGTCAGCCATTGAAAAATCCTGTCAGTAGCAGAGAAGCACTGACATTAGTGCTGGGCATGGCACAATGTATTTCATTCTGTTGTACATAGGGTCACTATGAGTGGAACCCACTCGATGGCACCTAGCAACAACAATACAACATTGCTAAGGATTCATATTCTCTCAGCAAAATACATACTTTTCTTTAGAAAGGACTTAAGTTGTAGAGTTGGATTTCCCCTTTATGTTTTTTTGGGGGGTAATATTTCTCAAGCTCTTGATTGGACGGAAAAGGGGAAAAATACAAAACAGAATATGAAATGTTGGATTTCTGTAACACTGCAATAGAACCATGTCACTTTGACAATACACTTGTCTAACACAGTTGAATTGTCACAGCTGATTCATGTGAATGATAGATAGTATCTAACATAAAAATGTTCTAATTAAAAAACCATAAGCATAAACCACGATTGCTTCCCAGCCATTATATATAGCTTTAAAAATGTCCCTTTCTTCAAACTTGGATGAGTTTGGGGTTTAAATTAGCACACAGTGTTTTGAGCTTATATGTTATTTTGATTTTGGAGTTCTTCAATCTTACATACCATCAATTTCATACAAAGAAAAAATACTTTGTGAGTATGTCATGTTCTACCACTAGACATCCCCTCCTAAGTCCTCAGTTTATAGATTTACTTATGATAGGTAAGTAGAAAATTTGGTATATTTTTCTGGAAATCTTTTAATAAGTTCTCCCTGCTAACTTATTCCTAACCAAATACCAGAATATCATTAGTATTGTTGAAGTATGATTTTCACACCAGTAGCATCAACAATCTCTGGAAACTTATTAGAAATGAAAATTCTTAGGTTCTATTCCAGACCTCTGACTCAGAAATTTAGGATGTGAGACCATTAGTTGTATTTTGCAAAGCCTTACAGATGATTCTGAAGCCACTAAAGGTTGAAGACCACTATGTCCGTAACTTAAAGAAGTCTGGTGGAAGTTATTCATTCCTTCGGGCTTTCTTTCCTATAATCACAGGAAAGGAATCAGTCATAAACCTGCCAATAACCTTCTACATATAGATGTAGACATAAATCCATTAATATCAAGCCATTTATATGCACATCTATGTGTTAACTTGATAGCACCTAACATGTCAAACCATATAAGTTTTAAGACTAGTTTTTTTTTTTTTCAGTACTTGAGGGTTGAACTCAGGGCCTTGCACATACTTTGCAAGTGTTCTACCACTAAGCTGCACCCTAGTCGTCCTCATAAAAATTGTTGTATCTTGAGACAGTCTCACTAAGTTACAGACTTAAACTTGTGATCCTTCTGCCTCTGTGGCTATTAGGATTACAAGCATGTACCACTGTGCCCAGCAAAGTCTAATTTTTTAAGTGATAATGGTACATCAAGGTCATCTTGGGGGAAAAAAAGAAAACTAACTTCTACCAATATTGCCTGTGTGTGTGTGTGTGTGTGTGTGTGTGGCTCCAAGTAACTTCATTTCACATAAAATGAATCTTCCTACTTTGCATTCGTACTGTTTTTCACTACATTTCTCCATCTCCCACACCCACCAGATTTCACTGTTAATAATTGGCTTTCTGAAAATTAAATTTGAATGCACAGGCCAATAATGATCTGACATGAATATTAAATTATATGAAGACAGTTTTTAAAATGGCGTCCCAAAGTTGTATTGAGGATGAACATGATTTGTAGAATAAGTGTATTGTGAAATTATGCTTTAAAAATTTTAGTAATATTTCTTTATAGTTATATATAAGATAGTGTGATTTTAGCCATGTTTTTGGTCTCCACCACAGATCCAGAAGTAAGACTATTATTTCTCTCTAAATTTTCTGAAGACTAAGTTAAAAAAATAATGAACAAACAGCATCTGCTTATACTTTGTCATGTAATAAAAAGTACTGTCAAGTCATTAATTTTTTAGATCAGGGGAGGAAAAAAATAATATTATAACTATATTTAGATTATAGTTTTCTTTATGAATTGGAAGTTTTGCAGTTCATACAGTTAAGTTCC
This sequence comes from Pedetes capensis, assembly GCA_007922755.1. NCBI lineage: Eukaryota > Metazoa > Chordata > Mammalia > Rodentia > Pedetidae > Pedetes > Pedetes capensis. The sequence continues at coordinate 29,206 of VMDO01001414.1, forward strand.
TGGAGATCTTTCCTGGTAGACACCTTGATGTATTTGAAGGATTACGTTTTATCCAATTACAATAGCCCCTTGTGAATTCTTCGCTCAGTCTTTTTTCCCAAGCTGTTTTGGCTTTTTATTTTTCTAGCCAGAAGTTCAAAAGTAGGAATTGTATTTTGGCTTTCATATGGATTCAAAAGAAACCTTGAAATTGGTTTTTGGCCACTTTGCCAGGCAGAAAGCCACCTTTTTTTTTTTTTTTTTTGGAAATTTTTAACGTACAACTTAATGTGTTTCATTCTGACATGTATTTCATTTTGACATTTCCGTATATGCATTTCATTGTACATTGCACACATAACTTCCCCCTTACCCTCTTGTGCCCCTCCTCCCCCATCTCCCCACCACCACCAATGGCCTCCTTTCTACTTGCATGACTTTTTGTGGGAATATTTATCTATACCTATGCATCCCGATTATGCTTTAAGTCCAAACTTTTTTCTATAGTGATCTATCTTTTTACATTGACAGTAGTATTACATGAATAATCTAGTCCATTTGCATTATTGCCATCCTTTGGTATTATTGGTATTATTTCCTGAATTACTAAAGTTGGGCTATTTACTTTGGGGTTGACTTCTCATATCTCTTTCCTCATTGGCCCTCCTCCCCCTCCTGTCTTCTCCCATCATCACTTCCTTTTGCTAGATCCCTTCCTCCTCTGCACTCCTTAAATTGTCCCATCTCTGCTAAGTTTACACGAGCATTTCATTATGTTCCAATTTATGTGTAGGATTTTTTCTTTTAAGTTTTATTTGGCTCCCATATGAGTGAGAACATGTGGTATTTCTCTTTTTGGTCTTGTGTTCGTTTACTTAAGATAATTTTCTCCAATTCCATCCATTTTGCTGCAAATGACATTATTTCATTTTTTTTTATTTCTGAGTAGTATTCCATTGTATATATGTACCATAATTTCTTTACCCATTCTTCTGTTGGTGGGCACTTTGATTCCATATCCTTGCTATTGTGAAAAGTGCTGCAATGGACATGGAGATGCAAGTGTCTCTGTGGTATGATGCCTCATCTTCCTTTGGGTATATTCCCAATAGTGGTATAGCTGGGTCATATGGTAGATCCACTTTTAGTTTTCTGAGGTACCTCCATATTAGTTTCCAAAGTGGCTGAACCAATTTACAACTCCACCAGCAGTTTAAGGGGTTTCCTTTTCTCCACCGCCTCCCCCGCATTTGTTATTTGTTTTATAGATGTTGGCCATTTGTTTTATAGATCTTGCTCCTTACTGGAGTAAGGTGGAATCTCAGTTGTTTTGATTTGCATTTCCTTAACGGCTAGGGATATTGAGCATTTTTTCATGTGTTTCATGGCTTTATGAGTCTCTTCATTTGAGAACTATCTGTTCAGTCCCTTTGCCCATTTGTATATTGGGTTGTTTTATTGGGTACTGCTTTCTTGAGTTCTTTATAAATTCTGGAAATTAGTCCTCTGTCTGATGTATAGGATGTGACGATTTTTTCCCATTTGGTGGGGGCTTCCTTGACTCTATTGTTTCCTTCCTTCGCTGTGTGGAAGCTTTTTAATTTCATGTAATCCCATATATCTTCTTCTTCTTCTTCTTTTTTTTTTTTTTTTTTGCAATTTCTTGAGCAATTGAAGTCCATTCAAGGAAATACCTTCCTATGCCTATATGTTGGAACATATCCTTTCTTAAATTTTAAAGTTTCTGGTTTTATGTTGAGGTATTTTATCCATTTTGAGTTAACTCTTGTGCATGCTGAGAGATGCAGGCCAGTTTTCATTTTTCTGCAAGTGGGTATCCATGTTTCCCAGCACCATTTATTGAAAAGGCTATCCTTTCTTCAATTTACCTGCTTGGTGCCTTAGTCGAAAATCAGGTGGCTGTAGGTGTGTTGATGTATCTCGGGGTCCTCTATTCTGTTCCACTGGTCTTCTGGCCTATTTTTGTGCCAGTACCGAGCTGTTTTTGCTACTACAGCCCTGTAGTATAAAGTCAGGGATTGTGATCCCACCTGCACTAGTTTTGTAGCTTAAGAGTGTTTTGGCTATACATAGTCTTCTGTGTTTCCATATGAATTATAAAAAACCTTCTTAATGATGAGTTCTTTTAGTTTTAATTATTTAAGAATTATGGTGCATTGTCTCAATACTTTTGACACTTTCTGTCTTAGGAACTCATGATTGGGTATTAGAAGGGTCATGTGGTCCTATTTAACTATTTTTTGACTAATGTGAATCAAATGAGGGGAATTTTTTTTTAAGCTTCAAAGTATAACGAACATCCTATTATAGTATGCTCATACCCAGGAGTTAAAGAACCATTTTATCTTCATTTTTCTTTAGATTCAATTATTCTAAGTATTTTCATGTTGAGTAGGATAATTTTGGCTGCTTTACACATTTGTTATCATACATGCCAAAAAGGAATTAGAGATGTAGCTAGATGGTAGAGTACTTGTCTAGCATGCATGAAGTCCTGGCTTCAATGCCCAGCATCACCCCCCAAAAGGTTTTTCTTCATGATTATATGTGTAGGCACACACACACACACACACACACACACACACACACACACACACACACACAATCATGTATGCTATATTCAATAATGTGTCGGTTTTAATTAAGTTTTTAGGATTTGCACAGGGGTACATGTTGTTGTTGTTAGGTGCCGTCAAGTCGGTATCCGACTCATAGTGACCCTGTGTACAACAGGGGAAACACTATTGTCAGTGCTTCTCTGCTGTGCATAGGGTTTTCAATGGCAGATAGATTTTTGGGAGGGGGTTGCCAGGTCCTTCTGCCAAGCCTACAGGATCTGGTGTTCCTGGCGGTCTCCCATCCAAGTACTAACCAGGCCTGACCCTGCTTAGCTTCCGAGATCTGATGGTATCGGATGCCACAGGGCTCTGGCTGCAGGCATAGGGGTACATAGTAAAATTTAAATTTTGACTACTTTAAATCTTTTCTTTCTTTGACCTGAGTAAGAGTTAGATCAGTAGGTAGAATATTGAATACCTTGTGTGAAATCTCCCTAGTTATTTCCTTTAATGATGAAATTAAGGATTTACATTTTAAAAAATGCATAGCATAAGGGTATATGGAACATAATAATTAAGTTATTTAATGCATTTTTAATCCTACAAGTGGAAATTGCTTTTTCATTTTAGTGTTCTGACATTTGCTCAGTTCTGATTTGCTAGATGCATGTTTTGAATATTTGAATATTAGAAGGTAGCAGAATGTTCTAAAAGTAAACTTTCTTATTGGCTAATTTCTTAACTACCAGCCTTTAGTTTCTAATAAATGATTCTTAGTATTTAATCCTTTATAAAATTACAAGGCTATAGGATAAGCAACATATATCTCATCTCATTATTATATAGTAGTTTTTAGTGAAGTATGAGTCTTATACAAATAAGATTAATTGAAATGCAAATGATTAGTTTTCTTAGATTTGGTAGAAACTTGTGAAACATGATCTTTTGAAATTTGTGAATTTTCCCTCTAAAAGTTGTATTTTTATGTTATATTGCTATAAGAAATATAACCCAACAAATATTTATTAAATACTTACTATGTGTTAGGAACAGCAAGACAAAATTCCCATAACTCTGTGGCCTACCTTTTTAGAAGGAGGAAATAAAGATAAATAATTTAAAAGATAATTATAGATTCATTATGCTGAAAAGGAAACAAAGTAATGATGCCTTTAGATCAAAACAGAGACTCCTTCCTCACTCCAGTTTGTCACTCTGCCATTTGGACCCTCCCTGCCATTGAGGAGTTTGCCTGATATGTGCCCTGATATGTGCCCACAAGCAGCTTATGGTATTCCACAACATAGCTCTTGGAGTTTTAAATTCTGTTACCACAATCCTGAGCCCATTTACGTGGCTGATAAAGACCTTGAATCAGATCCATCCTCTCAAGGGTGGACTACATGAAGGGTGGTCTGCAGGTTTGATGGTCATGGATGCAGCTTGGATGTGTAGAAAGGGGTATTTCCAAGCATCACATGGTAGGCTTCATAAGGAACATGATGGAAGAAGAGAATAGATGTGGAGTGGCCTAGCAGACCTTTTGTATAATGCCATGTTCTAGTACAGAATTCTTGGGATATGAATATTTGACATTCCAGATTGTTAGGGAGGTAACTGTATATTTGTCAAAGTAGTGGAATAGAACATGTTATATTTAACAATTTGCTAAATTTATAAGTTTAACATATCTAGGCATGTGATACTGGATCCTACAAATGTTAAGGACATAAAATATAAATATAGTACTAATTTTTGAGAACTACATTTTAGATAGGATGGTCAGGTGAAGTTTCTGTGAGGAGATAGTTTGAGTCAATACCTGGAACATGAAAATGGATCACTTTTTTTGAAGAACTTGCAGAGGAAAATATAAGTTTCAAGTAAAGGGTATTCTGGGGCTGGAATTTAGCTCAGTTGGTAGAGCACTGAGCTGCAGTCTCTGAGGTCCCGAGTTCAATTCCCAGCACTGCAAAAATGGGAGAAGGAGCTGGCAATCCACTCCCAAGGCAATCCCGAAACAGTCACTGAAAACCCTATGAGGGTTGCTATGAGTCAGATACCAACCCGACAGCACCTAACAACAAAGGGTATTCTAGATCTTCCAGAGTAGAGTGCCTAAGTAGTACAAATGAACAGAGCCTCAAAAAGTAACAATAACCAAATACTTAGTTGGCATAAAAAATAAAAAGTAGCCCTCAAAGGAAAGAGGGATAGAAGGATAGATAACTGCAAAATGCAGATCATGCCCTAATCTTCTGTAGAAAAGAGTTTGGATTTGATTATAAGAGTAACAGTATACAATTGTATTAATAAGAGAATGACAGAATCTTAAGTGTATGTAGTGGAACCTCGGCACTCAAACTGCTTGGTGCTTAAAAATTTTTGTCTTTGACCAACAAATTGAATTAAATAAAAAAAACTTATTGATAAGTATGTGAGTATTCTATGTGTCTGAATTAGCCATTCAGTATGGTGCTAGAACCAACAAATACATTTACGTTTATTATTATGAGAAGAAAATGCTTGACACTCAAGCTGATGAGCATTTTTGCAATAGACTGTGGTTGAGTGCCACGTAACAACTGTATGTATTTTAAAAAACAAACTTTGTGTATTTAGAATGTGTGGAGGGTAAGTATGGAATCATAAGATCAGGTCAAAATTGTATTAACGTGATCCAGGGAAGGAGTGATGTTTGCTTCGTCTTGAGTGATAGGGATGGAAACGGATGGAAACGGACACAGTGGATATTTAAAGTAATCATTTGGAGGTGGATTGACCTTTTTCCTTGTTGGATTGTATGTGGGGTTGGGGCAGAGAAAACGACCAAAAAATTTTTTTGAGAAACTACATTCATAGAAGGTACGCTGGCTGAAATGGAGAATACTGAAAGGAATACAACTTTTGGTAGAGATAGGAATTGAAAGCCCTACAGTTAGAAATGCTATTAGACACTCAAGTGGATATTTCCAGTAGACACTTGGATAGTAATATATCAAAGTCTGGAACTCAAGGACATCAATGTAAACTCTCCTTTGCTAGAAATACCATGCTCTTCCTATGTCTTAGAGCCTTTGTTCTAGTTGTACCTTCTGTCTGAAATAGTCTTTCCCTGTTTCTCCCTAGGATCAACATCAAGTTAAAGGCCAGATTCTCTACCTCAGTGTGTCCCTTTATTTCCTTCCATTTTTTTAAAATTTGTAAATGTATGTTCATTTTTTTTCTCTTCAAGAAGAGAGACTTAGTCATTCACTAGATTAAATACTCTATAATCACTTGTTGAATTAATGAATGAATGAATGAGCACAATCATGGTTTGATTAAAAGTAAAGACAAGATGGGTATAGGTAACAACCTTCTATCTCTCAAAGATTTGAGAGATCTTGAGTAAGAAGAATAATGGTTAATATTCCATTAGGACTTACTGTGTGTTACCACTATGCTGCTTCATTTTGCAGGTAAGGAAACTGAGGCTCAAAGAGTATAATTTGCTGAAAGTTGTATAGCCATAACAAGGCAGCCATATTTAAAGTCCAAGTAATTTGACTCCGTAGCCCACTCTTAACAATTCTATTTAACAGGAGGCTTCATCCTGCAGTGCCATGGATGATTTAGCATCCTTAGCCTTCAGTGCCATTAAAGAAGGTTCTTATAAATCCCATGGAGTTGTCCATAATACCACTTTGAAACCTCTTGCCAGTGTCATGTTCCATAGATAACCCAAAGACCCAACAAAATGACCCCACCATATGTTCCTTGAAGAAAGGACACCTCTTCCTCATATGGCTTCTACCCTGCACAAAGTGAAGTGAAAAGAGGAAGAAAAAAGCAGTGAAGGAGATCCCTTGCAGGAAGACCTTGACTAATTTAACTCTTAGATAAGTCTCCTTTGTTTTAGTAGCTACTGGGTAAAGGACAAAATCCACCTGACAGAGGCTCTGTCCTGTTACTGGCCAAAGTGGTTGTATGGGCAGGAGGCTGTGGAAGAGGTGAAGTAAAGGCCAAGACTAAAGGGAAAAAGCTAGGAGTCTCATCTGTTCTGGTGTGTAGGGATACACGTACTGCCTAATCCCCCTTTTTTTCTCCTAATCTCATGAGATAATAAATTTGTGAGAGCAGAAACTATACTTTGCTTTCATTTTAATGAACCCTTGGGGCTTTCACATTGTATTTTTAAACTGAATTCATTCACAAAAGAACTAAATTGATGTAGTATTTATGGGTGAATAATAAGATATTTCTTCTAGGAATTTTATATAACATTGAATCAACATATTTTTGTTTTTATTAGTATTTTAATTATATATGTTGTTGGGAAACAGTAATAAGTCAGTTGATACATCATTTATGCAACTATCAAATCAGTATCACTTACATTTCCGTCTCCTTAGACATTTTATAAAACAAAATTTTAAAAATGTAAGAATTTTAATTAGCATGTAATGATAGTAGCATGCAGCCATGGGTTATACCCTGATTTTTTTTTTTCCTAGAGTGGCATCTTGTGTTTTGGATTTTTCTCTCCCTCTTTACCCCTCCACATTGCTTCCCTTCCCACTGCTCATGTCCCCATTGTCCACTCCATCCCACTAGTCCCTTCACCTGTCCTATTGGGTCCACTTGTAATTTCCAATCTTAGGTAAGTATGATTATACATTATATATAGATATGTGTGTATGTGTATGTGTGGTATGCGTTTGTGTGTGTGTATTTGTGTATATGGGGAAAGGACATGGCAATCCACTCCCAAAAAAATCCAGAAACAGTCATTAAAAACTGAGGGCCGCTATGAGTCAGACATGACTGATAGCGCCTAACAAGTGTGTGTGTGTGTGTGTGTGTGTGTGTGTGTGTGTGTGTGTGTGTGTCTATAGTATATTTTTTCCTTTAAGGTAGCTTTAGCTCCTGCATATGAAGAGAATATGCAATATTTCTTTTTGTGCCTGGGTGGTTTTTCTTAAAATACTATTCTCCAATTTCATCCACTTTGTTGTAAATAACATAATTCCAATCTTCTTCACTGCTGAATAGTACTCCATCATGTATATATGCCAAAAATTTTAATCCAATCCTCTGTTGATGACACCTGGGTTGATTCCATACCCTTGTGATTGTGAAGAGTGCTGCATTAAATACTGACATACATGCATCCTTGTGGTATAAAGACTTATCTTCTTTTGGGTATATTCCTAGAAGTGGTATGGTTGGATCCTATGGTATTTCTATTTTTAGTTTTCTCAGGTACCACCATATTGATTTCCATAGTGGCTGAACTAAAGTCCTGCCAGCAGTGTAAAAGGGTCACTCAGTTGCCAGAACCTATAAAGGATTTGTATCGCCATTTTTTACTTCAGTTGTACTTCTTCCTTGGTACTGTGTAAATGTTGGCGTTAAGTATTTTAGTCAAGAAAAATGAAATAATCTTAAATTGAGATGAATGAAAATGAGTTTAAAATTTTAGTATATGTGAAGTCATGCAGACTTTTGTTCACATGTACTATGTTTAAGTAGGAAATTTGGTTATTTTAAAAAACTAAATTCTTTCTACTAGGATAGGTAAAAATAAACCATACACACATCAGAACTATGTTATGGAGCTTGCAAATTAGCAATTTTTTGTAAGGGGGTAATACAATTCTTCCCCAAGTAAGAACCATTTGAGAAGAAAGTATTTGGGGATTATTTGGAATTTATAGGTTAGTTAAGTATTCAATTACTAAAAGCTATTCAAATGGTTTCCAGACCAGCAGATTATTTTGCATACTTGTCAATAAGGACTCTTTCCATCTAAAGCAACCCTGATAACTTTGACAAAGCTGACCAAATTTTGAGTAATTCTTGGACTCTAAAAATATTCTGTAACTGAGATTTTGAGTGGAACAAATGTGCTAAGCAGGTAATGAAACAAGATGACTGAAAACCTGTGTATAAAAGAAAAGGAGAGATGGCAATTGTTTCTCACTATGAGCGGTAGAAAAATTAGTCTTTGACAATCAGTTTAGCTTATGTATTATCATGCTTTGTTAATTACTCCTAAAGAGTATACCAAAGCATAAGCCTCATGCCTTCAAAGTAAAAGCTCTAAAATATCATGTTCTCAGTGTATTCAGAAATTCTCTGCTTCAGATGTTAAGTCTTTGTTGGGAGAGTCTTTTAAAAATCTGTACTTAAATTTGTCCTTTTTTCGTTTTTGTTTGTTTGTTTAGTTTTGTTTACTTTTTTCTTGCTTGTTTTTTTTCTCTCTCCCTTTCTTCTTCCCTCCCTTTCCTTCCCTCTGAGCTTCCTTTCTTTCAACTGTTACATTAGCTGATTATTACCACACATCTTTTATTTCTAGTATTTTGGGTAACTAAATTCTCAAGTTGGACCTATATTATATTGACTATTGCTTGGAAATAGGCTGTATTATTATGTTAGGTTTCTTGTATTTAAAGCAGAAATAATTATCAAAACCATTTACAACGGAAAATGTTGCATTTATATGAAAGAAACTTTTGTCTGAATTTTCAATGTTGAAAAGATAAGTAGAGATAAAATAAGATCATGAGTGTTATGAGAAGTATGTTCTTTGGGTAGGGTTTCTTCCTGGAAAACTAAATGTGAATTGAAATGTTAGTTTAAAATATGTCTAATCATTCTGACTTAGTTGCTTGAGCTCTGATTTCAAATATGTCCCCTACCCTGTATAGCCCTTTAAAAGATAACTTTAAGAAGAAATGTACAGTATCCCAGAGAGATTTGGCAGCAAATGATTGGCATAGTAATGACCATCTGTATCCTGTGGCAGTTCCCAAGAAGCATGATTAGTCCGCTGTAGCCTGGGCAGTGTGTGGCTGGTCGTCTTCTGCAGGTGAACAAAGGAGATGCTGTTTATCTGCTACTTTGTTTACTTTAGTTTAAATGGTTACTTTTGTGAGGCAAAATTCTAGTAATCGGTTTTAACATTTTAAAGCTGTAATTAAGCTTTATTTCCAGTTATTTTTATAGCTTATACCTCTTGTACCTACTCATGTGCAAGGATGTAGGATTTATGAGAACAATGTTTTCACGAAAGTGGAGAATACTACAATAATGGCTTAATTTGGGTGACATATTTAAATGATTTCCTCATATTTCATGGATAAATTAGCAGAGTTACTGTGGGAAAAGGGAATATGTCATACATTTTCTACTTACAATAAATGGTATAGAGACTGAAGTGTGAATCTTTCTTAGGGTTATAGATTATACAAAGATTATACAGAATTAGTATTTCTGCCATTTATATAAAACAATATTACTTGATTACAACTTAAGTTTTTTGTGATTTTTTTTTTTTTGGACACAAATTGTGAACATGAACAATGTAAAGCTTTAAATTAGGTTCTACACTGGTAAACTCAATGAACAAAGAGCAACATGTAATTTTGCATAAGTCATTTGAAAGAAAGTACATAAGTCAATAGAAGTGATCTGTTAGGACTAGAATTGAAACTTGAAATATAGTCCATTGTTCTTGTTGTTAGATGCCGTCAAGTCTGTGTCTGACTCATAGTGACCCTATGTACAACAGACAAAACACTATTGTCAGTGCTTCTCTGCTAGTCATAGGGTTTTCAATGGCAGATTGATCTTTGGGAGTGGGTTGCCAGGTCTTTCTCCCAAGCCTCCAGTATCTGGAATTCCCAGGTGGTCTCCCATCCAAGTACTAACCAGGTCCAACCCTGCTTAGCTTCCAAGATCTGATGGTATCGGACACCATGGTTCTATGGCTGCAGGCATAGTCCATTGTATTTCACCTAAGTTAAAATTGATGCTTGTATGATCAATTTGAGAGTCATACTCATTATTTTAGGAGGCAGTATAATTTGTTACAAAGGATACAAAATTTGGGCTTAGACAAATGTGGGTTCAAAAATTTTCTGCCATTTGCTGCCAGACTAAACTCTGTCTAGACTGTAAAGCCCTCATAGAGTTATCTTGATGGTCCCCTTATCACTCGCTGTTGTTAGGCCCTGTTGAGTTGGGTCTCACTCATAGCAACCCTCACAGGGTTTTTGGTGGCTGTTTCGGGTTGTGTCGGGAGTAGGCTGCCACATCTTTCTCCCATTTTTGTGGTGCTGGGGATTGAACCCAGGGCCCCAGAGAGCACAAAGCAGTATTCTGCCAACTGAGCTAAATCCCAGCCCACTACTACTCACTAGTTCACTGGAAAAACTCATATAATTTAATATAAAATTATACTCAATGCTAAGAGTTATAACAGCAGAAGATTCATAGGCACAGTATGCATGGCAAAAGGCTAGGTCAAACACAGCCTTTCTTATCCTATTTTTGCAGGAATTGTATGAACATGTGTACAGATTGCAGGGACATAAGTGATATCATTGCTCAGAAAACCTCATTTGGGTCTTGGATTACAAAATTCTTACAGGGAGCTCATCACATACTTGCTTTGTGACCAGCCGTTGTGAGAACCCCAAACAAGCACCAGGTGCATCACTTGAATCTGCATATTTGTTCTAAACATTCCAACAGCCTGGTTCATCTTGACCCACCACTTCAGACACATGGACAGACATTACTCAGTAACTTCTGAATATCTCAGTAGTTAACTTAGTTTGACCAAGAGTCATCAAAAGGACTTAAAGTTTAATCAGAAACCAAGTGAAATAGGCCTGCTGTGTTAACTGTTTTATCACAAAATTGCAGTGAAAGTTAAGGTAAAATTATCTCACGAGCCACTATTATTATGTCTCTTTTATCTTAATTAGCTTTCTGTCTCCCGTGTCTGCTGCATTGTAGTATCCAGAGTACACAGAAAAATTCACTGGGCCATAGGAATTAAATACTAGAATTTGAGATTTGTTTTTGCTCACATCACTTTGTTGTTGAGTGCCGTCAAGTGGATATCTGACTCATAGCGACTCTACAGACAACAGGTGAAACACTATATAGGTTTTCTTTATCCAAGTTGTACTTCTTTCTTGAAAGATTATTTGGAGATGAAACTTTTTTAAACATTTAAAATGCGTTGTGCCACTTCTTCCTGAAATTCATAGTGTTGGAGGAGAAATCTGCTAGTTTTAGGATTGGTATTCCGCTATAGGAATGTGTCATCTTTCTGTGGCTAATTCCAGACTTTTCATTGTATTAAATTTTCAGAAGTTTGACTATGGTAGTCTTGATGCTAGTCAAGTGCTCCATCATTGAGTCACCCTCCTCTCTCCCCCAGCTGTTTGTTTGTTTGTTGTTTTTTGGTTTTTGTTTTTTGGTTTTGGGGGTTTTTTGCCATGAAATTTTGGGACAAGGTCTCACGAAGTCACACAGGCTGCCTCTGCTCCCAAATTTCTGATCCTCTTGCCTCAGTTTCCCAAGTAGCCAGGATAACACGTATGTGCCCAATTGTTTCTTTGATTTTCAGAACCATTGTGCTATCACTTTATTTTTCTGGTTTATTTGGTGCCACTAGACTCCCAACTTGTTTCTTTTAGTGCTCTCTGAAGACATGGATGGTATTGCCTCAGGATGGGCTACCAGCGTTTCTCACTGTGGGAGAAAGAAGTCTCAGGTCTACTGGCCTGTTCAGTACTTGTTTGATAGAATAGAACTACCTGGTTGGTCCTCTGTTGCTTGCTTGAGAGTCAAGCTTTCTTCTGTTGTGTAGGTATGACATAAGACATCCTGGTGCAATATCCCCCTCCTCTTAAGGTGCCAAACCAATCTTCCTTTCTCTTACCACCTTCAGAATTCTTTGATTGTCTCTTGAATTATTTCCAGGAGATAAAGTGGTAATTCTTTCTTGTGGGAAGGAACAGGGAGAATTGTTTATTCAACTTATCTAATGGCCACATCATTTTAATTTCTGTTTTGGAGGATGCTGAATGTTTTATGTTCACATATTTGAACAAATGTTCACATTTTAAAGAATTACACAATAAAGTGAGTTTGATGCCTGGTTCATAATATTAAGTGAACACTTGGGTTCATTCTTCATGGTCTGGCTAAAAAGTACACTTCTAGTTTTTCACCCAACACTGCTCCCCTTTAAGAACTTTTTGCTTCTACCACATTGGTATAGTCGCTGTACCTAGAAGACTGCCACTTATTTCTGTGCCTTTGCCAAAATTATCTTCTCCTTTTAGTATATCAGAATCATGTCCATATTCCTGGTTTATCTCAAATACTACCACTGCTTTGAGTCTTTTTATGACTTTTCTAGCACAGTGTAGCTTTGTTTTCCTCTGAATTCCATTACTGGTTACGTTACTCACATGACACTTGCAGTAACATTCTGAACACAGTATAATCTGGAATTTTATCTTTAACTCATTTGTTTGAAGATTTACTTTCCTAGAGAAGCAAGGGTAGCAATCTTGTTTGGGTTCTTAAATTTATCTATAACTTAATCTAATGTGTGGATCATAGCCACCATTTTACAAGGGTCTAATGAAATATGTCCTTCTACGCTAAAAGTTCTTCCTTAAATTCCTGGTTTCTGTTTCAACCCAGCATGAGTGTGTGCACCTTTTCTGCACTTCGTTTTTCAACCCTAAACAGCTTCCACTTAACCTTCTCCTTTCCTTTATGGACTCTAAGGAGTGGCATGGTTGTTTTCTTTCCACAGATACTAGGTAGTATTTCTGAATCCCTAAAGCAAGAATTTAATAGTTTTTCTAGCTTAATAGCTTTTTTAGGAAATAAAGGGAAGTTGTCCTAAACCATTACAGAAAACTTTCAACCTCTACTGTGAAACCTTTTTAACTATCTTGATAATATCAACCACTTGTACCTCAGTGTCCCAGCTCTATTCTGTGAATACTACTTTTCTGCCCTCTTCACTCTTCATTGCTTAATATTAAAGGCCTTGACGGTAAGGACCACGTTCAGCTTACCTTTGCATTCATGTATTTCTGAACTTCTAGCATAGTTGAGTACACACATAAATGAGATAGTAAGAGTTATTTGGAGCTAGGCTTTGTGCTTTCAATTTCCATTTGTGACCCAGTGTGCTATTTCATTCTTTGGCTGTCTTTAATAAATTGCAAAATATGGTATATTTTAGATGGGCTTGCATCTTCTTACACATTAATTTGTTCCTCAAAATAGGTCCTTGAAAAACCTTATTATATTTATTTATACTTAATATTTAATTTGATGTATTTAATTGCCTCTTGACTATCTCCATGTCCCTGCTTTACTTATCCACTATTTTTACCTTGCATATCCCAAATTAATGGCTTTCATTTGAATTCTTATCTCGGGATTAGCTTCTGGAAGAACCCAAGCAAAGACAGAGGCATGACTTGTTTACATCCAGCAACTATTAGATTCAGCAGTCTTAGTTCCTCAGAGGGCAATGAGTCCAACTCAGACATTCTTTCCTTTTCTCAATCTCACTCACAAATCAAGTAATTAAAAAAAAATGTTTACAGAGGCCAGTAGAAGGTACATTGTGTTATCTAGCATTCAAATAACCACTAAAATCTTCAATCTTCAGCCCACATCTTCCAGTTATTACCAGATCACCTTGATTTCTACATATCTCTAAACTCTATTCCTAGGCATTTTTATTAATCTCACCTTAGATTATTATATCATTATCAATTACCATGTCACTTTAGTCAATTGTCTTCTGTTTGTTGTTGTTGTTGTTAGGTGCCGTTGAGTCGGTATCCGACTCATAGCTACCCTCTGTACAACAGGGGAAACACTATTGTCAGTGCTTCTCTGCTGTTCCGACTCATAGCGACCCTCTGTACAACAGGGGAAACACTATTGTCAGTGCTTCTCTGCTGTTCATAGGGTTTACAATGGCAGGTTGATTTTTGGGAGGGGGTTGCCAGGTCCTTCTCCCAAGCCTACAGCATCTGGTGTTTCCAGGCAGTCTCCCATCCAGGTACAAACCAGGCTCGACCCTGCTTAGCTTCCGAGATCTGACGGGATCGGATGCCACAGAGCTACAGCTGCAGGGTCTTCTGTTTACCAATGTAAAAACTTGGTATTACATGAAAGATTAAATACCTTGTAGCAGGATTGCTGCTACATATACATATAGAAATATTTTTACTTTCTAGTGCCAGACAAGGGGTTAGCTGGACATCTCTACGTCTTTTTCAGGTCTTTCTGATGTGCTTCTTTTTTTTCTTTTTCTGGTAGAGTCAGGGGGAACACTGAACAGCAAGAATGGGCTCTATGATGGGCCTCAGGAGAAGGACAGTATGCTTAGCATAGGCAGAAAGATATTCAAAGGCTAACAGTACATCCAAAAGAGTGGTAAGGTTTTATAGGTGTTTCTGGTAGCCACAGAGGGCTGGGAATCCTGTGAAACTCTTTGTTTTAACAATTTAAAGTAAAATAACTTCTTTTGAATTTATAGTTAATTATATTAAATATTCCTTATTGCTTGACCTACTTAACTTTTAAGTTAGAATTGCCTGTTGCTGCTTTTTGTTATTAAAATAGATATAACTTTGAAATTTAAGTAATGTTCTCCCTACATTTAATGGTCTGCAGTTTTTTGTAACCTGTTTACAGAGGCCACAAGATTTTCAGAAATAAAGTACAAGCAAATTTGACATATCTGAAAGCTTTGATTAAAATATGCTGCCATGACAGCCATGTCTTAAAATTGGACTTAAAATTATACATGAAAGTAAATGGTAATCTAGACTCCCAAATAGGCTTCTAATTGGGACCTGGACAACTAGTTAGAGTTGTTAAAATAAGTTGAAAGTCTGAGAGGCATGCAAGTTGGAATCAATCTTATTGTCCCAGAAATAGTGGAGAGATGAGGTACATTACCGAGGATAATGCAAGGTATGTTTCAGGCAATATTACCATATTTCCCAACCCAAGTTCATTTAAGCCCTTCTTTGGTAAAGATGATTCAGTTTCCAGAGCTTCTTCACTGACCCTCCAATTCTCTTTGTCATTCTTGTTGTTAGGTGCCATCATGTCAGGTACAACTCATAGTGACCCTATTTACAGAACGAAACACTCTCCAATACTGTGCCATGCCTGGCACTATGTCA
The DNA here is from genome assembly GCA_007922755.1 of Pedetes capensis. Taxonomy (NCBI): domain Eukaryota; kingdom Metazoa; phylum Chordata; class Mammalia; order Rodentia; family Pedetidae; genus Pedetes; species Pedetes capensis. Next base: position 44,780 of record VMDO01001414.1, read on the forward strand.
GTGCTTCTCTGCTATTCATAGGGTTTTCAATGGCTGATTGTTTTGGGATTGTTCTGGGAGTGGGTAGCCATGTCCTTCCCCCATTTCTGTGGTGCTAGAATTGAACCCAGGACCTCAGAGAGCACAGAGCAGTACTCTACCAACTGATCTAAACCCCAGCTCCAGTTCTATTATCAAATGAAAAGTCATTTGGAATCGATTTTTTATTATATACAACAATCATAGATCTAAATGAGGTTTTTATCTTTAGAATAGATCTAAAGTTAGCTATGAATTTTCTTTCTAGAAATAAGACAGTCATGTGCCATAAACTGTGGATGAACATCTAGGATTAAAAAAATGCATGGCATTTATGCAGGCCATAGACATATTATATTGTCCATACCTCCTCATCAGTTACATGATATTGATATTCTTATGTATACAATTTAGACTCAGAAATTATTATAATTTTAAGTGTAATATTCCTTGATTAATCACTTCAGTTGCCTCCAGCCATACCTCTGTGGCATCTGATCCTGTCAGATTTTGGAAGCTAAGCAGGGTCAGACCTGGTTAGTACTTGGATGGGAGACTGCCTGGGAACACTAGATACTGTAGGTTTGGGAGGACCCAACAACCCACTCCCAAAAAATCAACCATTGAAAACCCTATGAATAGCAGGCAAGCACTAACAGTAGTGTTTTGCCTGTTATACATAAGGTCACTATGAGTTAGATACCAACTCGACTGCACCTAACAACAATCACTTCAGTAAAGGCAAAACAAATGTTGGGATACTAGAGTAGGAGACAAAATATGAGAATTTTATCCTAGCTTTGCCACCGAGTTACTCCATGACCACGGACATATGTGCTGGTGTTTAACTCAGATGGTAGAGTCCTGCTTTGTGCACTCTGAGGAAGTCCTGGGTTCGATCTTCAGTACCATAAAATATGGGAGAAGGACCTGGCAGCCCACTCTGAGTACAATATCCCCAAACAATCAGCCATTGAAAATCCTGTGAATAGCAGAGAAGCACTAACATGGAACAGCATTGGGTAGTGTTGCATTCTGTATATAGGGTCGCTGTGAGTCAGGCCCAACTCCATGGCATCTAACAACAGAAGCAATGACCATGGACAAGTTTTTAACCTCTAAGGTCTTGATTTTTCTCATCTGCAAAATAGAGATGCCTTTCCTGCCATAGAATCTGATGGAGAGTCTTCTGAGATTCAATACACAAATATATATGGGAACATGTTAAAAACATATCTCCAAGCCAGGCGCGGTGGCGCACACCTGTAATCCCAGCAGCTGGGGAGGCGGAGGTAGGAGGATCGCAAGTTCGAGACCAGAGGCAGTCTGCGTAATTTAGCAAGACCCTGTCTCAAAAAGTAAAAACATGGGCTGAGGGTGTAGCTCAGTGGTGCAGCACTTTCAGAGCATGCAAGTGCGAGGCCCTGGGTTCAATCCCCAGTAACACACACACACACACACACACACAACCATATCTCCAGCTGAACTTAACAAAAGTTTGGATTTCAGATAAGTAAAAGTATTTGCCTTTGTCTCTACTGTAGGCTGACTTTAAATCTACTTTTAACAGTTCCAAAAGTTCTGATTAGTTGAAGAAAACTCAGAAGTACATAGTTTTTGTTTTTTTAAAATATAAATATTCAGGTTTTAGAGTTGCCCTCCATTCCTTCTTGAAAAAAAATCTGCAATTTAAGCTAATGAATCTCATGTTTTAAAATCTATTTTTTTGATGTTTAGAGAATTGATACATGTAGAAAATAGATACTGATTTCTTTTACCATAGTTATGATACATTAATATTTATGGATTAATATGTTGCTGTTGTTGTTAGGTGCCGTCAAGTCGGTATCCGACTCATAGCGACCCTCTGTACAACAGGGGAAACACTATTGTCAGTGCTTCTCTGCTGTTCATAGGGTTTTCAATGGCAGATTGATTTTTGGGACGGGGTTGCCAGGTCCTTCTCCCAATGGATTAATATAAGAAGTAGAATTCCAATATTAAAAACATGTTAGGAGTCCAAGTCAATTTTGTTATAGTGTGAATATTAGGCAAGCTTAATTATTAGAATTTGAACATAGGTCTCTGGATATTCCAGTTGGTCACAAATCACTAGCAAGCAAATACACCATTAAATAAAATTTTGTCAGCTCTGTTCATTCCTATTATAATGCATCTTTTTGTCTTTCCTGTATTTTTTATTGATGAGTTATACATTATTACAACCTTTATTTTCATTCAATATTAATAAATCTGAAACAAGAGATAACCTCTTGCAAGACAAAAGAATACTAGCTTTAAGGCATATTCTTCCTCTATTCCATCTGTTCTTTCTTTAGACTTGAGACAGTTGCACAAATCTCTTGTTTACAGAAAACAGAAAAAAGGTAGAGAGCAGAATTATGGGACATAATCTTTTTAGGAGATACCAGTTCTAGGGTATTAAGGAGTGAACTGTAGCTCTTTCTGCCTGTTATCTTCTGAGTGTGACTTTTTCCTTAGGAAAGAAGAGAAGAAAAAGAGGATAGTAAAAATAAAAGCAAATTCAGGGATTCAGGCTTGTTCAGCTGCTCTCCATTTTCTTTCTCCATGTTACTTAATGTCCATGTTCACTATTTTACTTACGAATTTTCTGATGAAGTCTCAGAAGCATAGATGAAGCTTTAATATCATCATTTAACCAAAACAGCTTGCCTTTGTCAACAACTCAGCAGCCTCAGTAATAATATTCCATCTAATATCTTAGGAAGATGTTGGGTAGTTCCTTTTTGTAGGGTATGTGTGAAGTACCCCTGTCTTTATCGAATTTAACATATTTGCAGTTTACCTCTCAATCCACATTTCAACAAAAATTGCAGCTACCAAACTCTAGTCAAAACAAATAGTTACTGGATTCTCCTAAAACATTTGTCACTCTCTTACAGAGTGAATTAGTCATTTTTTAATTTACATTTTTATGTTTAATTGATAATATAGCTACTTATGGGGTACTATTTGAGATATATATATGTGTGTGTATATATATGTACACATTGTGGAATAGCAAGCTAATTAACATTTATCACCTCATATACTTAAGATTTTTTATAGTGAGAGTTTAAATCCATTTTTAAAGGTAATTTTGAAGTGTATAATATATATTATATAATATACATATTATATAATACTCTGTGTGTGTGTGTGTGTGTGCGTGTGTGTGTGTGTGTGTGTGTGTGTGTGTGTGTGTGTAAAATTAACTGGTCACTTTGCTGTGCAATTGATCTTGAAAACTTAACTCCTTCTGTCTAATTGAAACTTGGTAACATTTGGTCAACTTCTCCCTATTCCCTACTCTCCCAACCCAGCATCTGGTAACCACCATTCTATTCTCAGCTTCTATAAGTCTGAGTCACCTGTCTTAACTCTGAAGTTTCTAGGAGTCTCACATAGTTTCTCCTTTCATCTTTATATTTTACACGAAACAGATTAGGGGCAACCTTATTCTTTTCTTTCTTTGTGTAAATTTTTAACATACAATATAATGGGTTTCATAATGGCATTTTTATACTACTCTACTGTCTTATTTGGGCCTGCAGCTATAGCCCTGTGGCATCCAATCCCGTCAGATCTTGGAAGCTAAGCAGGGCCGGGCCTGGTTAGTACCTGGATGGGAGACCGCCTGGGAACACCAGAAACTGTAGGCTGGGAGAAGGACCTGGCAACCCCCTCCCAAAAATCAATCTGCCATTGAAAACCCTATGAACAGCAGAGAAGCACTGACAATAGTGTTTACCCTGTTGTACAGAGGGTCGCTATGAGTCGGATACCGACTCGACGGCACCTAACAACAACAACAATTGTCTTATTTACCCGATTTTTACCTCTCCTCCTGATTTCTCTCTCCCCTCTCCTGCTTTTCCTCTTCCCCCTCCACGTAGTCCCTCTTTTATTCTCAAGTCTAATTGAAACTTTATACCCTTTGGTGAACTTCTCCTTGTTCCTTACCCTGCCCAGACCCCTGCCTCTAGTAAGCACCATTACATCGTCTACTTCCGTAAGTCTGTGAGTCATCTGTCTTAACTCTAAAGTTTCTAGAAATCTCCAGCTGCCTCTTTTGTCTTTATTTTAGATGAAACAATGAAAAGCACCCTTATTCTTGACTGATTTCCCCTCAGTTGTAGTTTAGTTTGTTAAACATGTAGCTATCTTTCCTTACTTTATATCTACTAATGTATTTTTCTGCCCATCAGTGGAAAGGTTGTTTTTGTGACCTCAAGCCAAGAATGACTATCAGGTAGCAGCCATTCTGACAGCTATATGGGCTGCACATCACAGCCCCTAATAGCACTTATCTTTGTCTCAAACACCTTAGCCTTTATTGTTTAAATTACAAATCAGCAGATAATAAATATTTAGGGGGAAAAAAAAGTACATATAGGGTTTGGTGCCATTCATCGTTTCAAACATCCACTGAGGAGATCTTGAGATGAGTCTTCCAGGGATAAGGAGGGAATACTTGGTGCTGACTAGTACATCTAGTGTGAAAGATAACCCCAACACAAATCCCCTAAGGAACCCATTCGGACCAGGCTGGGTCTAGGATCAACCCACCAATATCTGTAAACGTAATTTGGGTTGGGAAGACTTTTAAAGGAGAATACTCTCAGCAGGCCTTGATGTCCCCTGCCCATTTAAACAGGCTAAAGTTGTTCAACCAGTTCAGCCAATTGCAAACCATCCGTAAAGGAACTCAGCCTAGGATCACAGGAGAGCCTCATGTCTTAATTAGTAAAATCATACTCTTCCCTTAACTAAGAGCCAAGAAAGAGACATGCAGCCATCCTAAGAGATGATGGTAGAGTTTTTCTTGTCCAACTACCTATGAACCAGTTGTTTCTATATTAGTTCTCTATTGTTTTTGAATTTTTGATTTGTGCTGATTTCTATTTTGTTTATTATTTCCACTGGCTTTGAGTTTATTTTACTCTTCCTAGATCTTTAAGGTAAAAGTTTAGATTATTGCTTTGGGACCTCTTTTGTTCTCTAATATGATTATGAAATGTTTTAAAGTTCCTTTTATATAGTTTTAGTTGTGCCCTCAAAATTTTGATATATTTTCTCTTTGGTTCAATTAAAACATTTTCCTAATTTCCCATGGGAGTTTTTCTTTGACTAACTTGGATTATTTAGAGGAAGTATATTATATAATTTCTAAGTATTTATATTTGGAAATTTCTCTAACTTTTTATTGGTGTCTAGTTTAATCATGTTGTTGTCAGAGAAGATACCTTGTATGACTTCACTTCTTTTAGATTTGTTAATATTTGCTTTATGCCTCAGGATATGGTTTAACTTGGTGAATTTTCCTTGTGTACTTGAAAAGAGTTTATTATGCATTTTTGTTGAGTGGAGTTTTCTACAAGTGCCATGTTGGTCTCCTTGCTTGAGGGATACAATTCAGTTCTTTTATGTCCTTGCTGATTTTTAGTTTGTTGCTATCAATCTGCAGCCATACCACCCTAGCATCCATTTCCATCAGATGTAAGTGGGGTCAGGCCTGGTTTGTACTTGGATGGGAGACTGCCTGGGAACACCAGGTGCTGTAGGCTTGATAAAAGGATCTGGTAGCCCACTCCCACAAAACATTCAAAAAACAGTTAATTAAAAACTCTATAAATAGCAGAGAAGCACTAACAGTAGTGATTGGGTAGTATTTCATCTCTTGTGCTTGGGGTTGCTATGAGTCAGACCTGACTTGATGGTACCTAACAACTATCAATTAGGAGTTTCTAACTATAATTGTGAAATTTTCTATATTTCCTTTCAATTCAGTCAGTTTCCTTCATTTAGAAGTACCTATGATTGAAAGCATAGACATTTAAGATTATAGCTTTCTTGGTGAATTGACACTTTTAGCATTATATGATTTTTCTTTCCCTCATATGTAGTAATTTTATTTGCTCTATACTTTGACATTACAATGTTGTTGTTGTTGTTGTTGTTAGATGCCTCGAGGTAGTGTCCAATTCATAGCGACCCTAAGAGTTTTCAATGGCTGATTGTATTGGGATTGTTTTCAGGACATTGACATTATTGTATATGTTCCAATTTTGTTTTGATTTATATTTGCATTTAATATCTGTTTCCATCCTCTTTTAAAATACTTATAGTGGAAGTTAACTTTTTAGAAACTGTTGTTGTTGTTAGGTGCTATCGAATTAGATCCAACTCATAGTGACCCTCATAGGGTTTTCAATGGCTGATTTTTTTCAGGATTGCTTCAGGAGTGGATTTCTAAGTCTTTCTCCTGTGTTTTGCAGTGCTGGGGAGTAGATTTATTTTTAAATTTTGTCTTACAATCTCTGCCCTTTATGTGGCATATTTAAATAATTTACATATAATGTAATTACCAATATGTTTGGATTTAGGAGTACCATTTTTGTGTGTGTTTCTCCATTTCTATCCTATGTAGGTTTACACAAACCTTTTTCATTATTCCATTCTTTTTTTCCTCTGGTATTTTTTATTATGGAGCTTTGTATTTATTTATAATGGTTACTCTAGGAAATACTATATACATCTCACATTTTACTAAGAATTAATATTGTACCACTTCAAGGAGAATATAGAAACTTTACCACTGCCTAGATATGTATACTTTTCCTTTGTTTTTCTAAAGTATTGCCACTGATTCTATTGAAAATAAACACAATTACAGTGTTGTAATTTCTCCTCTTAACCTGTCAAGCATATTTTTAAAAACTCAACAAGAGTCTACTATATTTACTCAAATATATATCTTTTTATGTTCTTTTATTTCTTCTATTCCCCCATGGTATCATCTCCCTTCTGGCTAAAGAACTTCCTTTATCAATTATTTTAGATTAAATTGGCTAACAAAAAATTTCGTTAAGTCTTTATTTCACCTGCATTCCTGAAGGATGCTTTCCTTGGATTGACAGTTCATTTGTTTCAATACTTAAAAAAAGTTCACTTCTTTCTACCTCTGTGGTTTCTGATAAATCCCCAGTCATTCCAATTATTGTGCCCCTGTAATTTTGGGCCATTTCCTCTAGCTGCTTTTAAAGTCTTTTTCTTTGTCTTTGATTTTAAACCAGTGTGATTATATTGTGCCAAGTCATTAATTTCTGAGTTTTTCCTCTTTGAATTTGGTTCAGTTTCTTGAATCAGTAGATCCGTGTGTTTAACCAAATTTCAGGAATTTTAGACAATATTCAAATATTTTTCCTGTACTGCACTCATTGTCCTTTCTATAGTTTTTTTTTTTATAATGTGAGTGTTAGAGCTCTTATTGCCCCACAGGTCCTTGAAACTATTTTTGTTTGTTTGTTGTTTTTCTCTCAGAAATACAATTTCAGTTCATCTATAAATCTATTGCTCTATTGTCTATGGACATTTAAATCTGAATTTCATGTAATTTTCATGTGTCTAAATTTTTTTCCCTCCAACCATTTAACAATGTAAAAGTGATTTGGATTGTGACAGGCAGTCACACACACACACACACACACACACACACACACACACGCACAAACACACACACACACACACACACACACACAGGTTTAAAAACGTCCTGGACAGCTATTTGAAGTACTTCATCTTCTGAAACATCAGGCAGCAAACAATCAACTGTCACCCTCTGACAGATAGGTCAACAGAAGGACATTGCTTATGAGAGGGAGTGGGAGGGCAATAGAGAGGGTATGTGTGTGTATTTGTTTGTTTTTATTTTTTTTTTAATTTTTTTTTTGAGACTGTTTCACCATATACTCTAGAATGCCCTTGAACTCTTGATCCACTAGTCTCTGCTTCTAAGTGCAGTGATTATAAACATATGCCACCATGCCTGGACGAAACTTTAGTTATATTTTTACTTGTTTACTTGTTATAAGTCATAAATCATAATTATATTTCAATCTATATTTTTAATGAGGGAAAACCACACTCTAAAATTAATAAGCCTAAATCATGAATAAGATGTTTCACTCTAGCTGTAGTTACCACAGCTTCTGCCTCCTTCCTACCCATCTCCTTTTTTTAGTTATTTCCCTTTCGTTCCATCTCCTTCTCCTTTTTCCTTGCTTTATTTCCTTTGTTTATCCTTTTTTTAAAAAAAAAAAACTATTTTCTAATGTATTATGTTTAATAGCTGAAATTTTTTACATGCTAAATTATTCCCTAAGCAATAATCAGTTCTTAAGATCAGATAATGGGATGCTCTTTTATAAAGGCATATTTGTGTAACTGGTCTTGTATATCCTACTGATATTGTAATTGATGTTTGTTGCTTTATTATGCCACAGGAAATTACTTGGGAAAGATATGGGATTACATGCAGCGTCACACAAAGCTGTAACTCATGCCCAGTTTATATACAGAAATATTTGCTTTTTTGTAATATTGTTCATGCAGGAAAATTAATTCTTTTAAGATCATGTGAGAATTGGAAATTTTCCATTGTAAAATGAAACTCTTTCATGTGCTTATGACAAATGTTTGTAAAGTGACAAATAATAGCATAGCTAAAGTTTTATGGTAGAGGGAACATACATGCTGTGTTCTAGTTAGAGGAATACTGTCATTTTGAAAGGTAAGATTTCTGATTGAAATTTGCCATAATGTTGATTTTAATATCTTAGCGTGTGGTAATGTTTTTAAAATCTGTTTTACAGCATCTTGAGTTTATAACTACTTAGTGTGATGTTGACTAAATGATCTGAATGAAGTATTGCTTCAGGTCTACTTTCCACTGCCTCAAATATATCTTATAAGAAATGTATTCTTGCTTGTACTAAACTATTCTTTTCTTTTCACCATAGGATAAGAAATGGATTCTCAACCATGAAGATGTCACATTGGGAGAATTACTGGGCAAGGTATGTAATCAACTGAGATGTAAATAACCAAAAGCTTTCTATTGACTGTGAACCTTAGATTGACCTTAGATCTAGAACCTTATTGACCTTAGATTTTTTTGCTTCAAAGCTTTTCTTACATTCCAGCACACAGCTGGGCACATTACACATTATTCTGGAAGAATATTACATCACATCTGTTATAAATAGTATGGCCTTTACTGAAATAGATATAATCTTTGAAAGGTTTATGGATGATTCTTGTCTTTTAGAAGTAGTGTATGTGTATTTTCTCCTGGAAGAACCAAGAGCCATAATTTTATTACACTGTAATAAAACCAAAACTAGTGAGCTGAGATTTGAAAAGAAACTCTGAGGTAATAAGTTTAAGTAAACACCTAATAATATTTGTTTCTGGTTTGATGTGATAGTTCAGAAAAATGAAGTACTACTTCTTAGGATTTCAAGAATTTATAAAATTACAGTTGTAACAGCATTGGAAGTATCGCAATATAAAAATATTGTAGACAAGACTCATGTTCCAATATAACTATCCATTTTGTAACTAGTTCTTAGTAGTAAAAGTAAATAGTAACTGTTAGTAGTAGAGAGGGCAGTGCTATAAAATGAAAGTTCCTTTTCTTCGAATCTATTTGGAAGCTCCTCTCAACTCACAGGCCATATTAATGTATAAATTATGTCTAACAATAAATATATGCATTTGATAATCATAGATTACTATAAATTTATTAATCATGGTTTTATTTATAATTAAGTTCCAGTCAATGAGTATTAACTTCTTTATCAATGACTTAATGACGTTTCCATAAGAAAATTGAGTTTAGCTTTGTGGTGTGCTGTGAAAACTAGTGAAATAGTATGAAACTCAGATATTTCAGAAAAGCTCTCATGCATGATTTATGAGTTATTAGTACTAGTCCTTAAGGCTCAGCATTTTTGTAAAGTAATAAAAGATTATCCATTTTTTTATTCTAATGTAAATTTCATGAATTGACCATTTTTTCCCAATTTAAACAAAATTTCTGTGTGCAGAACAGAAGATCTTTGTTGAAGTAATGTATTTTGCAGGATTTTTATCACTTATTATTTTAAAATATCTTTTCCAAGTGGGAGGATCAATTGCTGTTGGAAAGCATTTTTTACTGGCTACTAATATGCTTATTTAGTAAGTCAGTTATAAAGAACTTCAGACCCAAAGCAGCAGCTGACATATTTATTAACTCTCTGATCTTATAATTAAGGGAAATAATCCTTCTTTCTATTGATATAGGTGATCCAATAGTGGTGATTAGGTCAAAAATTATTGCAAAAAATAGATTTCCATGAAAATGCAATTTAAAAAAAATTTTAAGCTAGGTACCATGGCACACACCTATAATCCCAGCAACTCAGGAGGCGGGAAGAATTCAAATGAAGGCATGAAGCAACCTGTTGAATTTAAGGAGACCCTATTTCAAAAAATAAACAGTGCTGAGGAAGGAGCTCAGTGGTAGAGCACTTGCCTAGCATGCATGAAGCCCTGGGTTCAACCCCTGAATACTAGGGGGGAAAAAAAAGTAAAAGTAAATCACTTACTAAAAAGAGTATATTTTAAGGATATATTTTTAAGTATTAAGGAAAATATTTTTAACCAGATAAAAATATTTGAATTTTTATCTTCAGTTTAGTTGGTAAACTATGGTTATTAGGAAGAATTTAGCTTTATACTAAGGCTATTTCAAAGAATAATTCTTATTGACTGACAGTAGCATATAAGTCTCAATAAACTTAAGCATTTTTAAAGAAAGACTACTACTTTAAGAAACATTGTGTAGCTTAACTTCATCTCCTATTTTTTATTACTAGAGCATGATTTGTTATTTAATATTTTCACTGCCTTTTGGGAATAATTACAGTCTTCTGTTTGAAGGTGCATGAGTAAAATAACCTTGGTTCCTACATTTATGGACTTTGGAATTCAGTAATTTTCAGATAATGGCAGAAACTCTTTTTTTATTCAGCAATATATTCTTGCTAGACTGTATTTGATATATGGTTGCTATGAGTGCAACCATAGCACTCTATGGAGTGCTTCTAACACTCTAAGCACTCTATGGAGTGCTTCTAACACTTTTGGAGCTTCTAACAGGGAAGAAATATTAATAATATACATTTCAATTAAGTTTTGTGGTGTCAGAAGGTGCTAAGTCCTGTGAAAAGTAGAGATTTGGGAAGTATTAAGTTGCAATTTTTTTTAATAATCCAGATAAACTTTACTAAAATGGTTACTTTTGAGTAAAGACTCAAAGGAGATGAACAATTTAGCCATGTAGGCTTCTGAGGATGAGAATCCTACTATCCTGTTCCAGGATAGTGACAGGGAAGTGGTGAATTGTAGATATATTTTTGAAGTTGAACCAAGTGAATATCCTGATAGACTCTGTTTGGATTGAGAGAAAGAGGGAAGTGTAGCAAGTTTTAAGGAACAAAATTAGATATTTAATTTTCAACATACTGAATTTGTGTCTTAGACTCCCATGCAAAGATGGTGAAAGACACTTGGATACCAAATGTGGATTTTAAAAGGAATGTCTGCGTCAAAAGTACAAATTTGGTAGTTTGGGGTATATTGATATTTAAAACCATAAGATTAGATGGGCTCAATGATAGAGTGAGTCAAGGTAAAGAAGATAAAGAAGATCAAAGACAGCCCTGGTCATCCTGACATTAATGGGTTGGGAGAAAGAGAAATAATCCTTAAGGGAGGTTGAGTAAAAGCAACCAGTTAGGAAGGCAGAACATCAGGAGCTATAATGCCTTGGAGTCTGCAGCTATAGCCCTGTGGCATCTGATCCCGTCAGATGTCTGAAGCTAAGCAGGGTCGGGCCTGGTTAGTACCTGGATGGGAGACCGCCTGGGAACACCAGAAGCTGTAGGCTTGGGAGAAGGACCTGGCAACCCCCTCCCAAAAATCAATCTGCCATTGAAAACCCTGTGCGTAGCAGAGAAGCACTGACAATAGTGTTTCCCCTGTTGTACAGAGCGTCGCTATGAGTCGGATACTGACTCGATGGCACCTAACAACAACAACAATGCCTTGGAAGCCAAGAAGAGAAAGTATATCTAGAAGGAAGGAGTGATTAGTGGTGTCAGATGCTTATGAGGGGTAAAATAAGAAGATACCTGAGACTTGTCCCTTAGATTTGGCAATGAAGAAGTCAAAAGTGATAAGCCTGACCAGTTCAGCAATTTCTTTAGAATGCTTTAGGTGAAGGCCAGATTGGAATGGATTAAAAGAGAATATGAAGAGAGGAATTAGAGATAGTAAGGATGTTACTTTTTGAAGTTTTCCTTCAAAAGAAGCAGAAACATGAGATGGTTGTTTCAAAACCATGATTTTTGTGTTTAGGGGGCTCTCAATGTGACTCCAGATTACATTTTTCTAGACCATTTACACTCCTGTTCTTCTGGATGACTGGTTTCCCTTCTCAAGTCTCCTATCCTCATTCTTCACTGATACTACTGGTTTCTACTACATTTAAAAGAATAAAAGTAACCTAAATAGAACTTCTGGACTCTCAGTCACATACTTTTCTGCCTACCAATCTTCCTTGAACTATTATGTTTAAATTAAAGTAAGTCCTCCCCTACGAATTTAATCTTTTTTCTTACTTACACAACTGTTGCTCTAGCAATTCTCATGTCTCTCTCCTAAATCATGAAATTTTCCCTAGTTCATTCCCAACTGAAAACCAATGTGCAATCTACATAGACAAGAAGCATAGTGAGATTTATCTCATGGATGTAAGCCCAATAGCAGAGATGAAGTTGTTGTTAGGTGCTGTTGTGTTGAATCTGACTCAGAGACCCTTTGTACAATAGAATAAAGCACTACCCAGCACTGTGCCACATATACAGTCTTTTTATGTGTAAACACATTGTTGCAGTCACTATGTTTTTTCTCATTTTGAGTCATGCCACATTAGCAAAAGGAGATCTTAAGGGCTTTGCTCCGTTACGGTCATTAAGGCTGACTCTACTTTGAGGAGGCAACACTTCCTCATTTGTTTCTTAAATGCCCTTTCAGCACTATATATGATAGTGCTTCTCTGCTATTCATAGGGTTCAGTGGCTCATTGTTTCAAGAGTGGGCTGCCGGTTCCTTCTCCCTAGTCTTTCTTAGTCTAGAAGCTCAGGTGAAACCTGTCCACCATGGGTGACCCTGCTGGTGTCTGAAATACTGGTAGCATAGCTTTCAGCATCACAGCAACTTGCAAGTTCCCCACAGCATGACAAGCAGACAGACATGTGAAAATATTGCATGGTTGGGAGTGGTGAAGTCTAAGCTTTCTTCTTGACCTCTTTGAATAGAGAAGAGGTGGTCTAGGGAAAAGTCTTTTTATCCATGCTTGAAGATTCTCTCCTGGACCATCATTGATAGAGTTGAAGTTCTCTGGGTAATGGTCGTTAAATGAATATTTACAATTTTCATATGCTCAGCCTGTTCCAAGAGCTGTTATATAAGGCATTGGGAAGGTACAAAGAGGCAATGGGATGAAAAGTGTGCAAGAAGGTCCTCATGAAGGAAGGAGCTTAGGAAACAGACTTAAAGATAAGATAGCATTTTCTCTGATTGGAGGTATGTTTTCCATGAAGAAAACGATGTCAAAATGCATGATACATATTTTTTGATCACCGAATATTTAACTTTTGAATACATGTAACTTATAGGGGCTGTTATGTGGCTCTAGACAGAATCTAAGAAATTTATGGTTATTGAAGGGTGGATATTGAGCAAGGCAGTAGTATAATCATAGTTTTTCCTAGCAAAGATTAACCTGGTAGTGCTGTGGCAGATGGAAGGGTGTGCAACTGAAGATAAGAACAATTCAGACAAGAAGATTGGGATCGGGGTATCATTTCTGAAATACAAGGGAGAAAACAAAATGTATTTTGGTAGGAACTAAATACATGGAGAATGGTAGGGATTTTTTTCTGAGACATGGTTTCATTTTGTAGTACAGGCTGGCCTCACACTCTTGATCCTCCTGCCTCAGTCTCCCTAGTGCCAGATTTATAAAGGCATCCCCATATCTCCCAGCCAAGAAGAGTAATCCTAATAACTGTGAAAGTAATTTATCCAGGAAGAATCTTTGAGTAAAATAAGTTTTAGACAAGTTGAATTATAAGTGCTCCAAAATCATTCAGATAAGTAGAGGCTAAGCAGTAGTTTGTTTATTAATATCTAAGTTTTCTGATATAATAAATAATCTGACATTATTGCTGGGAAAATGCCCTTGAGAATAAGAGAGATGAAGCTCAAATTTTTCTTGTTCTAATTTATTATGAACACTTACCATGTTGAGAATTCAAAGTATATTTTATATAAAAAGATGATCTGGAGTTGAATATTAGATTTAATAGTAAAATTAAATATAGGACTTTTGTTATAAGAAAATTTCAAATGCTTTTTATTTTAAATGATTAATTGGTCATGGTATATGAATTTTACAAGTTAAGAATTACATTTATCTTAGAACTCTAAAACTCAATATCTAGCAGACTCAGTTGAATTACTTCTTGTTTAACAGTACACCCAAGAGAGTAGTCAAAAAATAGTTGTTGTATTAGTGTGTTAGCCTTATTGACCTTTTGTACAGTATATTTTGTATTTATTATAAAAGCAAAATAACTTTAAAATTCTTCTACTTCTTGAATACAATGCAAATAATGCAGTTTATATCAAAATAGATGCTTGCCATAGCATAAGGTTAGGAGTATTCATACTGATAGAAATCAGTTCATTGTTGGTGACATTGACATCTGAGTAAGCACTCTCTCCTTCCAGGGACCTTTTTGAGATTGACAAGGTGTGATGATGGCTGTTGACAGACTTTTATCTGCCTTCATTCTTTTGCCTCTCCCCTATTCTTTCTCTCATACTTTTCTCAAGCTGACATGGTTGTTTCGATCAATACCAGCAGTTACTCCTCAGAATTGTTGCTTTATTTTTAAATATAATGAATAATTTTTAATGTAATAAAATGTAGTTCTTAGCAAGCAAAGGGAACTAAGAGGACGGAAACTCATGTATATCTGACATGGGTATCAATTTGGGTTTCTCCTTTCCTTCTTTCACTTTTTTTCCTCAGTTCTTTTTGTTTTCAATTTTCCTCTGGCCTCAAGCCCCTTTATGGTTTGTACATTAAGTTGTATATTTAAGGATGAAGGGTTGGTAAGAGCAAGATTACCCATCTTTATATCTCCTTACAATTCCCCATAAAGTAAACAGAGTACTTTAATTCAAAATGTTTCATCATATGCCTTTCTTATTTTTAGGAAAGATTTACATGCTGTGACATATACCAAGCAATGAATGTATTTGTATTTCCAGGGAAATTTTGGTGAAGTGTATAAGGGCACATTAAAGGATAAAACTGCTGTTGCTGTTAAAACATGTAAAGAAGATCTTCCTCAGGAATTAAAAATAAAATTTTTACAAGAAGCCAAGTGAGTTCCCTAGAGTAATATAAAATGTATTGATAGTTCATTATAATGTATTTATAATTCATTAAAATAAAAGTTTGAAAACATTTCATTCTAATTTTCTGAAGTAGGAGTAGGCACTTTCAGAAACCTAGTAAGCACTTTTACAATGTTGAAACAAAGTTTCCATTTTTGAGATAGATTAGATTAATTGGGAAATCACTAAGAATCCATATATTTAAAGGCATGACTTTTTTCCAAGTCCTTATAAAAATACTGCAATGTTTTTGCTTTTATCACACATACATATATATATGTTTATATGCAATTTGTGATTATCTTTATGATAAAATATATACATAAAATACCTTATGTATATATTTAGATGTATAATTACACATCTGTGTATACACACACACACACACAGATATATATCCTATCCTCACTGGATTTCATCACTTTCATTCTCCTTTCCCAGTTGCCAGCTTTCTTTCGTGAGAATCTCAAATGTATTTTTCAGCCTAGTGTCGGGCATTTGTTCAAAAATGTGCTCATTTCTAATTGTTTCTTTTCTAATTGATCTTTTAAGATTTTCTCCTTTTTTTCTGTTATTAGCTAAAATGTGGGCTGGGGCTTAGTTCAATTGGTAGAATTCTGCTCTGTGGTCTGTGAGACCCTGGCTTCGATCTCCACCACTGCAAAAATGGGAGAAGGATGTGCCAATCCTGACAATCAGCCATCAAAACCCTATGAGTGTCACTTTGAATTGGACATGACTCAGTGACACCTAACAACAAAAAAAGAAACTAAAATAATGTTTCACCTTGCTGTCTCTGAATTGCAGCTAGTTAAAACTATTCTGTTATTGGTAAAATTGAGTTTCTATTGCAAAACATATGAAAACATAATTCAGGCAGAATAAGCTGGAATTGCACATGCATGCGAAATGGATAAAGTGAATGGATGGATGGATGGGATAGGAGAGTAAGTTTGTCTGTAGATTTCATGGTATACAAGGAATATGCCACTGAAGAATAAAGGAGATGGGACTAAGTCCTATGGCATGGACCATTTTGATTTACACTTCTCCATTTATCATATAAAATGGAATATTGATGTCAGTGGGTTAAAGTAGCTGGATACATTTATTGAGTATTATCTGTGGAATAAAGTTAAACTTTTCATGTATATTACTGGAAATTCAAGAAAAATCTTACAAATTAAGACATACTATCATAATTACAGCTTCATTATTTTAGTTATTCATAGCTATTAGAGTAAAAGTAATATGTCATATTTAAAAACATTTACATTTCTTTCTAACATGTGATTTTCTTATCATAGAGTTTAATTTCTTTTAAGTAAAATTATGAATGTTTATATTAAAAATCTGATCCATTTAAACTTCTGAGTTATATCTATATTGTTGTGTTGTTGTTGGGTGCTGTCCAGTTGGTGTTCAACTCACAACCCTATGTACAACAGGCAAAACACTATTGTCGGTGCTTCTCTGCTATTCTTAGGGTTTTCAATGGTGGATTGATTTCTGGGAGTGGGTTGCCAGGTCCTTCTCCCTATGTCTATATATTTAGTATTTAATATTACCTGAGTTCATATTGGTTGTTTTGTACAATTTCTTTACTAAGCAGCTTCCAATCTAAGAAATGACATTTTTGGATTAATAAACTATCTTGAAACTTTCTAATGTCTATGAAGCTCCAATTTATTGACAGAATATTTTATCTCTAGAATTCTTCTTAGCCTGTCTTTTCATTTACAAATCACTAAAATATTTTAAATCTAAAATGTCTTTCTTAGCACTTTCCCTGCTTTAATGTACATGTACAAGACATATTTTTCATATTTTTCATCTTTACATATTTTTACATATTTACATATTACATCTTTACATATTTTTCATCTTTCAACATTTTCACTTTCTTAGGAAAATATGCTACAATATTCACAAAGGAGTAAATTTATAACCATATATAAGATAATAAGAACTAAAATTTAATAATAATCAGAGCAGACAGATCTCTCAAGGATCTAATCTCGTTTTAGCTCATGCTTGGAATTCTGTGTATGAGTGTATCTTACTTTTATAACTTCTGATGAAATTTTTTTCTTGATCTAAACTAAGTCTGCACTGCCTCAGCTTAAGCCTGTGTTGAAATTGTTACTCAATTTTTTAACTTTTTGCCAAATTTCTCAGAACTTCTGTGTTTCTACTATTTTGATATTGGTCATGATCCTCAAGAAAGGATGTAACTATTATGAAGTCTAGTAAAGTGGTTTCTATAGCATTATGATATGATTTTTTGTGGTAACTGATAAAACCAGATACCTTGAATGGAGTTCTACATGTTATTTAGTAGGATTGTTAGTGATTCAGAGTAGGTAAATTTAATGAGTATTTAATTAACTTAAGGAGAATTGATTCATATTCACCTGTGTTATGTGGCCAATATTTATCAATACTTGTTTATATGCATCCCATTTATCATAATTTGCGGTCAAACTGATATTAAATTTTTAAATTTTAATTATGATTGAAGTATATTCAACTGGCTTACACTGTTCATTATGATAAATCAGTACTTTAGTTTTTATTCAAATAATAAACTATTTTTTACTTTTCTCTCATCCAGAATTCTCAAGCAATATGATCATCCCAATATTGTCAAACTAATAGGAGTTTGTACACAAAGACAGCCTGTCTATATCATTATGGAACTGGTTCCAGGTAATGTGATTTGAGAGGATTTATGGATGACATTTTAATGTTGTGTTTTATTACTTTTTAATGTGCACTATCTTTGATTTCTCCTTGTAAAGTTTCCAAGAACTTTATGTAACATTTTCCTGGTAACAAAGAGCTTATATATATACTCAATATATTTGTAGGCTGTAACACTGTGATGTTTTCTAGAAAATGTCAGCCTACATTTTTTGAGACAGATTTATGAGTATAGTTACACATGGAATTCAGTTATATATAATGTTTATGTGTGAAAAGCTATTGAAAAGTCACTCTACTTAGTGTGACTTGGCAGCAGTGAAAGTACTCCCATGGTTAATCTTTATGTGTCATTTTCTAAATTTGATGGCACCTAACAACAAATACATCTCTACACATCCTCTTTTTTGGTGATTATATATAATAGTGTTCTGGTACTTTGAGTAACTTATGAACGTCCTTCATATGTGAACAAACAAAAGGGTGATCTATCTAGGAATTTCTCCAATGACTTTTAGTGCCTCCAGGTCTTTTAACAACTTGTGACAACAAACAAGAACAAATTCAAAGTGATATAGAAAATTTTAAATTTTTCTCATTGTCTGCTTCCCTGTTATAGAGAATAGAGGTAAATTTGATCTTGATAAGGTTTACAAATATAATATTTAAAAACAAAAGGATTGACTTTACCTTTTCAGTTTTTACCTCTAACAATAACTTATTTTGAAAGAAGTGTAAAGGAATATGAAAAATATTTCTAATCTTAATTAAAATACTTTAAACCTAACATTGTAGGTTACCCATTAAATACAGCTTACATAATTTTTTGTGCTGGGATTTAGATCAGTTGGTAGAGCTCTGCAATCTCTGAGGTCCCATGTTCGATTCCCACCACTGCAAAAGTGGGAGAAGAATGTAGCAATCCCCTCCCAAGGCAATCCTGAAACATTCAGCCATTGAAAACCCTATGAGGGTCACTATGAGTTGGACATGATGGCACCTAACAACAACAAAATTTTTCCACACTCTCTGATTCCAGATCCTGTTTTATCATATTACTTTGCTTGCTGTTGAAATATTCTCAATATTACCATGTAACTACAGGATGTGTAGCTTATGACCTTCAAGCTCTTCAAGAGGGCATTATTTGTTAGGTACATTGTTTTTTGACATGGTTTGCACTATTTATGATCCATAACCCAGGGCAGCTTTCAAAGTTACAAAAAGATAAAAATTTTAAGAACAATTAAATAGCATATAGTTAGAAGTAGAAAGAATGTGTAAAGATCATAAATGCATATTATCTTTTGCATAGGTGCAAATGAAGCCCCTCATCAGTAAAGAGTGCCACAGAAAAGCTTAGATTCGGGAACTGGTGCAAACTTGTTGAGGAAAGATGACTGGTCTTACCATGGATAGTTAAAGAGGATAGACACAAACTCCAGATCACGAATCTAAGTTATATAAAACAAAAGAAGGTAGCCTTGTACAAAAGCCAGGTAGGGATTTATCTCGACATTCATGGTAACCTCTGCTGGTAATTTTTAAATGTAATGAAAGGTAGAAAATTAAAAACAAAAGATTTTCACTCAACAACCAAATTATATACCAAAGTTTGTTATTTAGTTTTTCTCTGCAGAAAGACTTTAATGTAGGTTCCTTGATTTTTTTTCAAATTTTTTAATTATAAGAAGTTCACTCATTCTATAATATTTTGAGGTCTTGCCTTTTTCTCTTAATATAACTTGTGATAGTTTTATTGTTTCTTAGTCAACCATATACTGCTACTTTTCCCTTGTAATGATTCCATTTTGAAAATTGACATAATTTATCCAATCAGTAATTTTACACTTTCTTTGGCAAATAATGTTCTCAATTCTGGACACATTTGGAAGTAGAATAAAAGCTCCGCAATATTGTCAGATTCAAGTTGATGTGTATTATGATTTATGTAACTTTTGGGCTGGGGTTTAGCTCAGTTGGTAGAGTGCTGCTCCTCAGTCTCTAAGGATCTAGGCTCGATCCCCAGCACTGCAAAAACAGGACCAGGACATGGCAATCCACTCCCAGAGCAATCCCAAAACAATCAGCTATTGAAAACCCTATGAGGGTCTCTCTGAGTTGCACCCGACTTGACAGCACCTAACAATTAACTACTTATTGTTGCATATCAAATTATTGTGGTGTAGGAGCTTAAAGTAACGGTCATTTATTACGTCATAGTTGTGTGGGTTAGAAGTCCGAGCAGGCTTACTGCTCTGTCTTATGAAGCTAAAATCAAAATGTCAGACTGAGCTCTTATTTGGAGGCTCTGGGGGATAATACACTACCACACATCTTCAGTTGTTGACAGAATCCTATTGCTTGCAGTTATTAGTCAGAAGTTGCTGTTTCTATATAGGCTTTCAGGAGTAAATGTCTTTTGGCGCCTTAAGTCTACCTTTGTATAGTCCCTTGAAACTATTACCACAAATAAGGTAATGAACAAATCCATCATCCCTACATTTTCTTATGCCTCTTTGTAATTTCTTCTTTGTACCACTTTCTATGCCCATTCCATTCCACCACTGATCTGCCTTTTGTCACTATATATTAGTTATCATTTCTTAGAACTTTATATAAATGGAATCATGCAGTAAGTATTCTTTTTGTCTAGAGTCTCTACTCAGCATAATTATTTTGAGGTTAATCCATGTTTTAATGGATATCAATAGTTCATTCCTTTTTTTTTTCTGAGTAGAATTCCATTTTATGAATATACCGTAAGATCTATTCAGTTATTCATAGACTTTTGAGTCTTCACTTTGGGACTATTACATAGGAAGTTGGCGTGAACATTTGTGTATAAGTCTTTGTATGAACGTATGATTTTATTTTTCTTGGGGAACTGCCTTGGGGAATGAATGGACCATATGGTATTACATGCAAATTTTTAAGAAGTTGCCAAATTGCCAAGTGGTTGTACTAGTTTACATTCCCAGCAACACTCAAAGTCCCAATTCTTCATCCTCACCAACACGAGACTGATCAGTCTTCAGCCTTGCTAGTATTTACGTAGAAGCACATTCTTATGGCTTTAATTTGCCTTCCCCCACTAAATAATGATATTAAAGGTCTTCTTGTATGCTTTGTTTTTTGCTTTTGTATAATTTCTGTGGTCAAATGTCTACTTAAACTATTTGGCCATATTTTTAAATTGGAGGATTACTTGTTCTTTTATAATTGGATTATTTACATATTCTGGGTACATGTCTTTTTTCTCTGAGCCTGTATATCCTGTCTGTTCATTTTCTTGACAGTGTATTTTGAAGAGCAAAAGATTTTAGTTTTGATGAAGTCTAATTTGTTTTTTATGGATCATGCTTTTGATGGTACATGTAAGAAACTATTGGCCCAAAGTCACAAAGATTTTCTTTTTATATTTAGTTCTAGAAATTTAAATTTTTTAGAATATATATTTGAGTCTATGATCAACTTCAAGTTAATTTATCCAGTTATTCTAACAATACTTATTTTGTGACTAACCTTTCTCTACTGACCTACATTTTTCTCTTCGTATAAAATCTGTTATATATAGATCTGTTTTTGGACTCATTCTTTTCTATCAGTCCTTTTGTTTCTTCATGCCAGTATCACACTGTCTTAATGACAATAGCTTTGCAATAAGTCTTGACCCCAAAATAAATCCAAACATTTATAATCAACTAATTTTTGACAAGGACACCAAAAGAACGTAATAGAGAAAGGATATTGTTCTCAATAAATGGTGCAGTCTTTTTAAAAAAAAAAAAAAAACTCATACAGAAAGAATAAAATTGTAGTTACAAGGTATTAGGGGAAATTGTATGTCAGAGGATACAAAGAAACAAATCTAGGGATTTTATGAAGTAATAAAACTGTACCATATGTGAGATTTATGCGAGATGAGTAGATTTTACTTGCTCTTGTAAAACAAAAAAGAGTATGTAACATGATGGGTGTATTAATTTGACTACAGTAATCTTTTTACTCTCTATGAGTATCCAGTGACATCCTGTTGCCTGCCTTAAGCATATATACAATAAAAGTTTATTTTGAAAAAAAATTGTTTATGACCTTATATTAGTCAGCTTTCTATAACACTATCAAAACATCTGAGGTAATCAATTTACAAAGATAGAGGCTTACTTTTTGGAGATTTCAGTCCATGACTGATTTCCCCTATCACTTTTGGCTTGTGGCAGCACATCATGAGAGGAGCAGATGACAAAGCAAACTATTCCCCTAATGGCCATGAATAAGAGGGAGAAAAAGAGGAGAGTCAGGGGTCCAAATATCCTTTTCAATGGCACCCCAATGACATAACCTCCTTCCACTAAGTTTCCCCTCTTAAAGATTCCATCACCTCCCAGTAGCACTAAGATGAAGGCCAAAACCTTATGGCATGGGCCTTTGGGGGACATTTTCAGGTCTCAACTATAGCAAACTTGTCATTTTTAAGAGAACTGAGTTTTCAAGAATTATTTATAACAAACTATGACTAGTTCAAAGTAGTATCTTCCTGTCTTTTTATAAAAGGCATGATAAAGAAATAACCAGATAGTCTTCATTCTAATATACTTAGAACAATAATATACTGAGGATGCCAAAAAGTATACACATTTTAAGAAAGCAAAAAAAAAAACTATTGAAATTGTAGTACTCAATATATGCTGATAACAAAAGGTGAATACAAGTCACCTTTAACTCCTGCAATTACAAGATGCTCAGAGTGGCTACCTGCAGCAGAAGAAGCAGGACTTGTTGCTGTGTGAGACCTCCTGGATCTTCCCTTTTGCACATCACACACAGTACCTGTGTGTCAAACTTAATCATGAACAAGTACAGTTGTCAGGCTTATTGGAAGTTCTGATGCTACTCCTGCCTCCATTGTTGTACTTTAGCAATGTTCTTGAATTTCAGATACCACTTCAAAAGGGTTATGCACTCCTCAAATGACAACCATGATTCTTCCATTCTCTTTAACTTTCCTCCCTGTCTCATGGTGGTGCTAGCATTCATTTGATTAATGCCATTTTTTGAGTGAATGTCATACTACACATTGCTACCGTAATTCAATTCAACTTTGAAAAGTAATACAGATAACTTCTCTTAATGTGAGTACAATTTTTATACCCATGGGATATCTTACATTTGTGTAACATTTACATTTTACAGTTGTCAAGGTACTTTGATTAACTTTGTTATTTGATACAACAGATACTGTTTTCTCTATAAATAATTTGCATGAGGTTCAGAGTGCTTGACATCACTTATCAACACTAGTTAAATAGGAAATAGGAAAACAGTAAAATAGTGTTCTTTCCACTTCTGTTGTATCATTGGATTTATAAATGAATCAAAATATATAATTCTTTTATGAAAAAACTTTATGCAAAATGCTCATACAAGACACACTGAATATGTGGATCTCCAATTCAAAATTTCTCAGCCTTGTACACAGATAAGTAAATAGCTTTTTCAGTAAACAGGAAATTTTCTTTGTTTCAATTACTTCTCTCTACTGGGAATCATGTTGTGAAGGGAAGATTTAGAAAACTAGGAGGTTAAAAGCAAGATTTAATAACTCCCTAGTCTAATATGCAAACTGTTCCTGAAATGCATTATGCAAAGATTTAATATGCACCTCCTTGTCAGATAACTGAGCCCTTTGGAATTGCAAATTCAAAATATAGTTTAACCAGAGTAATATTTGAAGAGATGATATACATTTGAAAATTCAAGTTTAGAGTGAATAGTTCAAGATGATCCTGTCATGTGAATCATTTCTTGAATTATGAATACTTTGATTTATTTTAATGAGTGTGAGATAAGTAAAATCAAATATAAGTCAGTTCTAAATGGCAGTGGGAAATACTAAAAACAAACAGAAAAGCTTGATTCCATATATATATATATATATATATATATATATATATATATATATATATATATATATAATATATGTGTATTGTTGTTGTTAGGTGCCGTCGAGTCGGTATCCGACTCATAGCGACCCTCATAGGGTTTTCAATGGCTGAGTGCTTCAGGATTGCCTTGGGAGTGGATTGCCAGGCCCTTCTCCCATTTTTGTGGTGCTGGGAATTGAACTCGGGTCCTCAGAGACTGCAGTGCAGCACTCTACCCACTGAGCTAAATCCCAGCCCCAATATATGTGTATATATGTATATATATGTACACACACACAGATATAAGACATGTAAGGAGAAGAGGGACCAGTGTTGGAGAGGAAGGAGATCAGTTTGGATGAGTGGGGTCATGAGAGGGTAATGGGAGGGTGAACATGAGCAATATACAATGATACCCACATATGGAAATGTCATAATGAAACCCATTAAGCTTTACACTAAAAAAATTGCTGATAAAAAACACCTTGATTATGTCATAAGATGACCCCTTATTTTGCAGACAAGTTTATTAGGAACTCTGTGACCACCCATAATTTAAAGGAATACTTATAGTCCAGGCAACTTGTCATATATGTGGTTAAATTAGGGCTGCTATAATGGATATGAGACTAAGCACCTTAACCTCCAAGTAAAACATCTTTGCAGACACTGACTATAGCTGATTAATTTTAGCAAGACTTAAAAAATGAGTCTCCACTGTTTCCCTAAAGTTTTATAAATATCCTTTATGACCTGGCTATTCCTTTTGAGTTTAGAACTTCCTGCACGCAATTGAATATTACATTCTCTGGTACATTCTTAGCTCACACAGATGCATGGCTCTTGGCGATTCTCAATCTCATCTTAATTTTAAAATAAGTTACAGCTTTGGAGTTTCTAGAATTATCATGTATTCAATGAAGTTTAGACATTGTCAAAATAGATCTCACCTTGATGACAAGACATTCTATTTATGATTTAAAGAAATCAACCTCTTTCAGTTTATACTGTCTGAAGATTTTGGGCTTAGAAATCCAGACATGGTCATTAATATTCTTCTCATAAATGTCTTCAAGGTACCAGAAGAAAGCTTTCACTTACCAGAATACCTTTTAATTATTTATTTTCGTTAGTATCATAATAAGGTACCAGAAGAAATCTTTCACTTACCAGAATACCTTTTATTTATTTATTTTCATTGGTAATTTGTATAGTCAAGTTCGCTAATTTTTTGCCAAATTAAATTCTTTTGAAAAATAAAGATTTTATTCCTCCCATTCATTGTGAAACTTTGTTTTTGCATGATTTTAAGAGTCAATTTCAGTTATCTGATATCAAAGCTAAAGATTATCATGGAAGTCACTGGAAATAATAGTTCTATCTTATTTGATTTTAAAAAAACCCACAAATTTTGGCATTTTGTTTGCCATTTGTTTCTTTCACTCTTTATAAATGTGGAAAGGATAAATCAGAGTTCCAGTTAAGATGGCGGATAGTTGTTGTTGTTAGGTGCCATCGAGTCGGTATTCGACTCATAGCGATCCTCTGTACAACAGGGGAAACACTATTGTCAGTGCTTCTCTGCTGTGCATAGGGTTTTCAATGGCAGATTGATATTTGGGAGGGGATTGGCAGGTCTTTCTCCCAAGCCTACAGCTTCTGGTGTTCCCAAGCATTCTCCCATCCAGGTACTAACCAGGCCCAACCCTGCTTAGCTTCTGAGATCTGATGGGATAGGATGCCACAGGGCTATGGCTGCAGGCGGCGGGTAGTTAACAGCCACATTTCAACTGAGTACAAAAACTGTTAGGGAAACTCAAAGTTCTCTATTCAAAAAAAAAAAAAAAGTGCAGCGAAGCTTTAATTTTTTTCCGTTAATAGTAAATGATGATGGGGTACAGAGTAATAGAGCATTGGTTTTTTTCCATTATGGCTCATTTACATCACTTCTAGTAACACTTTAATCAACCCACAAAGTTTAGGAGGCTTATGACTAGAGTGTAGTAAAACTCTGATGTTTATTTGGGTTATATTCCCCTATTTTTCCCATGTTCTCATGAAGTTGTGTGTTTACATTAAGATTGACCTCTCCTCATTCATCCCTCCACGTTGGCCCTCCTCCCCATCCCATCTTCTCCAGTCTCCGCTTCACCCGGCTGGTTCCCTCCCTCCTCCTTTCTGCTCCTTATGTTGTCCCTTCTACACTAAGTTTAACAGTGCACTTTTTATATATCAATTTATATATAGGATTTTTTTTCTTTTAAGTATGATTCAGCTCCCACATATGAGTGAAAACATATGGTATTTCTCTTTTTGAGTTTGTGTCCCTTTGCTTAAGATGATGTTCTCTAATTCTATGCATTTTGCTGCAGATGACAATATTTCATTTCTTTTATTGCTGAGTAGTAGTCCATTGTGTATATGTACAATAATTTTTTTATCCATTCTTCTATTGAGGGGCACTTTGGTTGGTTCCATATCTTTACTATTTTGAAAAGTGCTACATTGAATATGGAGATGCAGGTGTCACTGTGGTATGATGATTCCTATCCCTTTGAGTATATTCCCAGTAATGGTATAGCTGGGCCATATGGCTGTATTTTTAGTGTTCTGAGGTATCTCTGTATTGATTTCCAAAGGGGTTGAACCAACTTACAGTCCCACAAACAGTGTAAGAGGGTTCTTTTTTCTCCACAGCCTCATCAGCATTTGTTATTGTTTGTTTTGCTGATCTTGGCCGTTCTTACTGGAGTTAGGTGGAATCTCAGAGTTGTTTTGATTTGCATTTCCCTAATGGCTGGAGATATTGAGCATTTTTCATGTGCTTCATGCCCTTATGAAATTTATTTGAGAACTGTTGTTTGGTTCCTTTGCTCACTAGTGTTTTGGATTATTTGTTGTCTTGGGAGTTGCTTTCTTTAGTTCTTCATAAATTCTAGAAATTAGTCCTTTGTCACTTGTGTAGGATGTGAGGATTTTCTTCCTTTCACTGGGGTCTTCCTTAACTCTATTGATTGTTTCCATTGCTGTATATAAGCTTTTTAATTTCATGTAATCCCATTTATCTATTCTTGTTGCAATTTCCTGAGCAATTGGAAGAGTATTTAGGAAATATTTCCTATACCTACGTGTTGGAGTGTGTTGCCTAGCTTTGATTCTAGTTATATTAAGGTTTCTATTTTTATCCATTTGACATTAACTCTTGTGTAGATTGAGAGTGTCTGTATTCATTGTTCTGCAGGTGGAAATCCAAGTTTCTCAGCAACATTTGTTGAAGAGGCTATCTTTTCTCAAATTCGCCTCCTTAGCACCTTGTCAAACTCAGGTGGCTGTAGATGTGTTGGTGTATCTCTGGGTCCTCAATTTTCTTCCACTGGTCTTCAGACCTATTTTTGTGCTGGTACCTAGCTGTTTTTGTTACTATAACCCAGTAGTATAGTTTAAAGTCAGAGACTGTGATCCCACCTGCACTAGTTTTGCAGCTTAAGATTGTTTGGGCTATATTTGGTCTTTTGTGTTTCCATATGAATTTTGGATTATTTTTTCTATTTCTGCAAAGTCTGTTATTGTAACTTTAGTGGGGATTGCATTAAATATGTGATTGTTTTTGGTAATATAGCCATTTTTACAATATTGATTCTCCCAATCCATGAGCAGAGGAGGTCCTTCCACCTTTTATCCTCTGCAATTTCTTTCTTTAATGTTTTGAAGTTTTGTAGACATCTGCAAGATCTTTGGTTAGATTGATTCCTAAGTATTTAAGTTTTTGATGGACTATTGTGAAAGGGATTGTAGTCTTAATTTCCTTCTCTTCCTCCTCACAGTTTGTGTAAAGGAAGGCTACTGGTTTTTGAGTGTTAATTTTGTATCCTGCCACTTTGCTGAAGGAGTTAATTAAGTCTCAAAGTTTCCTAGAGGAGTTTTTGGGATCCTTTAGGTTAAAGATCATGTCATCTGTGAATAAGGATAACTCAACCTATTCATTGCCTATCTGTATCCCTTTGATTTCTTTCTCTTGTCAGATTGTTCTGGCTAAGACTTCAATCACAATGTTAAATAAGATAGAGAGTGGTCATTCTTCTCTTTTTCCTGATCTTACAGGATATGGTTTCAATTTTTCTCCATTTAATATGATATTGGCTGTAGGTCTGACATAAATGGCCTTTATGGGGTCAAAATATTTTCCTGTTATGCCTATCTTCTCCAGGGTTTTTATCACGAAAAGGTGTTGCAATTTGTCACATGCCATCTCAGCATCAATTGAGATGATCATGTGATTTGTTTCCAAGTCTTTTGATATGTTGAATTACTTTGAACAATTTTTGTATACTGAACTAGCCTTGCATCCGTGGAATAAATCCCACTTGGTCATGATGAATAATCTTTTTTATATGTTGCAGAATTTGTTTTGTCAGGATTTTGTTGAGGATTTTTGCATCTATGTTCATTAGGGAAATTGGTCTATAGTTTCCTTTCTTGGATGTATCCTTGCCCGATTTAGGTATCAGGGTGATGATGGTTTCATAGAGTGAATTTGTGAGTGCTCCCTCCTTTTCTAATTTTTGAAATTTGAGGAGAACTGGTATTCTTCTTTGAAGGTTTGGTAGATGTGTCATTAAGCAACTTATTTGTGCCTTCCCTAATTTATTGATGAAGGTGCTCAGTGCTATGAACTTCTCTCTTAGAACTGCCTTTGCTATATCCCATAAATTTTGGTAGGATGTATTTTCATCCTCATTTCATTGCAGGAGTTTTTAAATTTCCATTTTAATTTCCTTGATAACCCATTGTTCACTCAGCAATGTATTATTTAGTCTCCATGAATTTGTGAAATTTCTGAAGTTTTTCTTGTTTTTGACTTCTAATTTTATTCCATTGTGATCTGATACAGGGGATGACTTCTACTTTTTTGTACTTTTGAAGCTATTTTTGTGTACCAAAATGTGGTCTGTCTTAAAGTTCCATGTGGTGCTGAAAAAAAAAATGTGTATTCCTCATCCAATGGATGGAATATTCTGTAGACATCTGTAAGTTCCTGTTGGTTTAAGGCACAAATTAAGCTCGTTTCTCTGTTGATTTTTGTTTGTTTTGACGACCTGTCACTTGGAGAAAGTGGGGTATTGAAGTCTCCCAGAATTATTTTGTCTGGTCCAATATGTTCCTTTATTTCCAATAGTTTGTTTTATAAAGCTAGGTGCCCCTGTATTTGGAGAACATATATTAAGTAACAGTATTGGTTCCTGGTTGATTGTTCCTTTTAGTAATATGTAGTGTCCTTCTTTGTCTCTCCTAACTAGTTTTTGATTGAAGTCTAATCTACCTGGAATTAGTATCATGACTCCTGCTATTTTTGTTTTCCCCCTGTTTGGTATGTTGTTTTCCATCCTTTAATTCTCAACCTTTTACAGTCATTGTGTGTTAGGTGAGTCTCTTGAATGGCGCATATGAACAGTTTGTTTTTTCATCCAGCTGGCCAGTCTTTTTCTCTTAATTGGTGAGTTAAGACCATTTACATTGAGAGTAATTATTGAGAGGTATTTATTATTATGCATCAAACCGGTACTTGTTACTGGTTATCAATTCATATTATTTCTTTCTTTCCTCTCATGTTAATTGTTCATTTCTTTGATCTTCTATGTGGGGTTGTGTTACCTTCCCT
This sequence comes from Pedetes capensis, assembly GCA_007922755.1. NCBI lineage: Eukaryota > Metazoa > Chordata > Mammalia > Rodentia > Pedetidae > Pedetes > Pedetes capensis. The sequence goes on from VMDO01001414.1 coordinate 74,468, forward strand.
GTATGTGCTATTTGATTGAGGGTCCTCTGCAATGCTTGGTGGCTGCGAATCATTTGAACAGGACAATATCATGCAATGTCTTGTACTCACTATTTATTTTGAAAGATAACTTTGCTGGAAAATGTAGTCTTGGTTGGAAGTTATTATTGTTCAGAATTTCGATGATGTCTTTCCAAGCTTTTCTAGCCTTCACTGTTGATGTGGAGAAATCCACTGTTAATCTAATGGATTTGCCTTTGTAGTTGGCACTTTTCCCTTGCTGCTTTCAGAATGACTTCTTTGCACTCTAAGTTAAGGATTCCAGTTATAATGTGTCATGGGGAAAATCCATTTTGGTCTACTCTGTTTGGTGTTCTGAATGAATCAGTTGTGTAGGTATCCATCCCTTGCTTTAGACTTGGGGAGTTTTTTTCCAATAATATTTCTTGGAATAAATTTCCTAATCCTCTCATGTTTTCTGCTTCTTCAGGGACTCCCTGAATTCTTAAGTTTCCTTTTCTCATTTTGTCTGCAACCTCTTGGAGATCTTATTGATACTGTTTCCTCATGCTCTCCATCTTGGCTTGTGAGTAACTAACATCTTATACTTCTTCCTCTGTATAAGCAATCCTCTGTTCAGCTTCATCTACTCTGGATACTGAAGATTCTATTAAAATGTTTAGTTCATTTGGCTTGTCTTGCTTCTCAAGGATTGCTGCTTGGTTTGTTGTTGTTTTGTTGTTGTTTGGCATCTTGGTTTGTTAAAAATATTTTCTAAATCTTTGGAGAATTTTGCCTCTAGATGACATACATTCTTATCCAGAGTTTCAAGAGAACTGATGGTGTTTTCTTTGATGCCCCTTAGCATATTGATAACCAGTGTTCTGAATTCTGACTCTGACATTTCCAGAAATAGGGATTGCTTGATACTATCTTTTGAGAAGCTTCGGTCTATGGGATCTTCCCATCCAGTGTGTCCTTTCATGTTTCATGTGTTTTTTCTGCTGAAGCTTGCCCATTGCTTGGTCTGGAAGCTAGGTTCCACCTCCTCTGTGTGGAAAGAGATTCTCCCTCTTGTGTTCCTTTGAGTTTGGGTGATGATGAGTTGCTAGTGCTTTTCTTGCTTTTTCTTGCCCCATAGTTCGCAGCCTCAGTGCCCAATGTCTAGGTTCTTCTGAAAACTCTGTACTTATCACTGCCCCACTCAATTTCTGTCTGTCTGTTGCATTCCCAGCCCTCAGCTGGTCCACAGCCTAAACTGTGTGTCTTAGGTTGTTGACTCTGTGGCACTATTACTCTTAAATTACAAGCCCAACCTGAACCCAGATGAGCCTTGTTCTGGACCAGTTCTCCTAGGCTCAGGGAGCCATCACTTTGTGTTACTCTTCAGTGTTCCCTGTACTCTCCACCCTTCAGTTTCCCTCTCTCCAGTTGGCAGTTCCAATGGGACTGGGGCCCAGGGTGGCAACCATCTCTACTTCTCTACTGGGGAAAGGGGAAAGAGAAGAGATATAGGAAAAACAAGAAAAATAAAAGAAGAAGAGGAGGAGGAGGAGGAAGAAGAAGAAGAAGAAGAAGAAGAAGAAGAAGAAGAGAGGAGGAAGTGAAATACACTGAAATTAAAAATACTAAAGGAAAGATAAAAGGAAAAGAGATAGTAAAACGATACTTCAACTGAGGAAGGAAACTTAGTGAAACTCAAAAGTTCTCTACTCAAAACAAAAAGTGGGGAGCAGCTCTAATTATTTCAAAAAAAGAGAAAAAAAGAGACAGCATGTTGAAACTGGGCAAATACTGTAGATTAAAATGAAGGAGAAGAGAAGGAACTGACCAGGTGACTCAACCAAGATCTTCAACCCAGAGAAAACAACTCTGAAAGGTTTCAGAGGATGTGGGGCACTCAGAGAGTGCATGGTTGGCAAGAGGTACTATTGGAAACAAAAGCAGAGCTTTACAAGACCTTCCTGGGTGGAGGCTGGACTGTGCATCCCCCCTGCAAGGTTTCAGACCCAGGACTTCGGGGTTTTTGTTTTTTGTTGTTGTTGTTGTTGTTTTTAATGGAGAGAGACTGCCATCTTGGCCTCTGGTACCACTGGAACTGTGCTTCAGAGGGAGAGACCAAGTGATGTCAAATTTGTCAGGTGGAGCAAAATAGCTGGCACTGCTGGAACCTCAAGTCTAAGAAAGTCTCTTCAGGTTGAGACACATTTAGGACCTGGGAGCTCCTGCTATGCAAAGAAGGGACAACATGGGACTGGGGAACCTAGAGACATGGTTCAGGCATGAGCAAGTTTAGGGCTTGGGCCAATGACCCAGAGAAGTGGTACTGGGGTCCCAGTGAGCCTTAGGGCGATGGTTCAGGCAGTGTCATGTTTAGGCACCAGTGGGGCCAAGGAGAGTAAGAGACTTTTTAGGCTGTGACACCTTCAGGGCCCAGGAGGGCCTGCACCTGCAACACACAGAAGTGATACTGTGGGTACAGGGACCTTAAGAGAGGTGGTTCAGGCAGTGGGGCATTTACAGCCCAGCAACCCAGAGAAGGGGCCCTTCCAGGACTGGTGAGCCTAACAGAGATGGTTTAAGCAATAGGGTGTTTAGGACCCAGGAGCGCCTGCAACAGAGAACCCATCCTGTGGGACCTGGGAGCCTAAGAGATGCTGTTTAGGCTGTAGCATGGCATTTACCATCTGGGAACACCTGGGATGCAGAGAAAGGGTCCTTCAGGTATGGGGGGCCTAAGAGATGGTTGAGGCAGTGGGATGATTTAGGGGCTAGAAACACAGAGGATAGAGCAAAATAGGTGGGTCAGTGCTGACTGTGGAGGCTTTAGTGAGAGCTATGCGTCAGACCCTGAGGCTGGGAATTACCAGGGTAGGGGAAGAAGTGCCAGGAACCAGTTAATACCCAGCACCACAGGAGTATACATACAGACCAGGTAATGGGCAAAACTCAACAAAACACATATGGAACAATAAATGTTAAGCTGGATGTGAAGATCAAATAGACAAAAGTCCCTTAATGGATAATTTCAAAGTAACAAGATTCTTAGAAATGCCAAATAAATAATTTAGAACTCTGCTTATAAATAGAACTCTACTTTGAAAGCCTTCAAAGATATCACTATGAGAGAACAATTGATTCATGGGACAAAAATGTATCTAAGTTGGAATAAAAATTCAGCAAAGAAGTTGAGATCCTGAAGAAGAATCAAACAAATACTGGAGATATTAAGCAAAATCAGTCAACTCAATATTACAGTAAAATCTCCATATGCTGACTAGATACAGCCAAAAATAGTATATCTGATACTGAAGAAAAAGGTGAGGATCTTGTCTACCCAGATGCCAAGAAAGAAGAATGAAGCAGTGTGATCAAGATTTTTAAGAGGTCTTTGATAAAATGAAGAAACACAACTTATGAATTTGGGGGGTTCATGAAGGAGCTGAAAACAGCACAAGAAGATTAGGAAATCTATTCAAAGAGATATTAGATGAGAACTTCCCAATCCTAAGGCACGAATTGGATACCTACACAACTGAAGCATTCAGAACTTCAAGTAGAGTAGATCAGAACAGATCCTCTCCATGACACATTATAATTGGAATGCTAAATCTAAAGAGCAAAGAAACTATTCTAAAAGCTATAAGTGAGAAACACCATCTCACAAAGGCAAAATCCTCAGAATAACAGCTGATTTCTCAAGAACAACCTTAAAGGCAAGAAAAGCTTGGTCAGACATCATTCAAGGCCTGAAAAAGAATAACTGCCAAACAAGATTACATTACCCAGTGAAGATACCTTTTAAAATAGATTGTGAGTTCAAGACATTCCATGATATTGACTTGTTTAAACAATTCATGACCACTAAGCCAGCTTTCCTGAGACTCCTTGATGAAACACCACATATGGGAGAGGTAAGACAACCCCTAACACAAGATCAAAGGGATGAATAATAAAAAATGAGGAGAAACTAAGAAAATAATAGGCTAAATATGAATGAAAGAACAAACAAGCACCAAATTGATGCGGAGCCTCCTCTGTAATTACTCAGTGTAAATGGTCTTAACTCATCATTCAAGAGCCATAGACTGGCAAATTGGGTTTTAAAAAACAAACACTCAATGTGTGGCATTTAAGAGACTCCCCTCTATAAAGACCATAAGAGGCTGAATATTAAAGGCTGGAAAATAATATAAGCATGTGGGAACCAAAAACAAGCAAGAGTAGTGATACTAATTTCTAACAATTTAGACTTGGATCCCAAACTAATCAGAAGAAACAAAGAAGGTCACTACATATTAGTAAAAGGAACAATTAACCAGTAACCCATAATGATACTTAATATTTATTCACCAAATACAGGTGCACCTAACTACATAAAACATTTCATTGGAGATAAAGGAACACGTGAGGCTAGACACAATAATTATGGGAGATTTCAATACCCTCCTATCTTCAAAAGACAGGTCTTCAAAGCAAAAATAAATCAATGGGGAAATGATATACTTAATTAGCACCATATACCAACTGGACCTTACAGATGTCTACAGAATATTCCATCCATCAGATGCAAAATATACATTCTTTTCAGCACCACATTTAACTTTTCTGAAGATAGACTACATTTCAGTCCACAAGAATGGCCTCAGCAAATAGAAATAGAAATCAACCCCTGTACCTTATCTGATCACAATGGAATAAAACTAAAACTCAAAACCAAGAAAAGCTCAGAAGTGTTACAAATTCATGGAGAATAAATAATACACTACTGGATGATCAATGAGCCATTGAAATCAGACAGGAAATTTTAAAATTTCTGCAATCAAGGATGAAAATACATCCTACTAAAATTTCTGTGATACAGCAAAGGCAGTTCTAAGAGAAGTTCATAGCTGTGTCTTCATCAATAAGCTAGGGATGGCTGAATTAGGTAATATAATGACACATCTTAAGGCACTGAAAGGACAAAAAGCCAAATGCAGAAGGAGTACTCAGAAAGAAATTAAGATCAAGGCTGATATCAGCCATTTGGAAACTAAAAAGAGAATTCAAAGCAAATTCCCTAGCCAGTCTCACCAAAAAAAAATAAAGTCCCAAATTAAAAATTAGAAATAAGAATGAGGTCATAACCACTGATACTAATGAAATCCAAATCAACAGGGAGCACTTTGAGAAACTATATATCCATCAATAGAGGAATGCATTAAAAAATGTATATATGTATACACAATGGAATATTACTCATCAATAAAAAAGAATGAAATAATGCCGTTTGTAGCAAAATGGGTGGTACTGGAGAACATCATCTTAACCAAATGAACCCAGGCCCCAGAAGAGAAATACCATGTGTTCTTACTTATATGTACAAGCTAAATCTAACTTAAAGGAAGAATGTGGGGGGGGGGGTGAGGAGGATCACTACAAGTCAGATATGACTCTACAGCACCTAACAAGACAAATGAACAATCAGGTTGATCTAAGAAGAGAAAATGAAAGCAGAATAGAAACAATGGGGAAGGTACTAGCAGTGGGGAGTATAGGCTGAGGAAGTGGGCAAGAGGAGGGGAAATAATTGGGATGGATAGAGAGGATAATCTGAAAATAGATGATGCAACATTGCAAATACATTGGGAAAATAGGGGAATATAACCTATAAATACACACTTTTTCTTACATATTTCACAGAACTTCTTCATTAATATATAGTAAGTTTGTGAAGGTTGACCAAGAGCAATGTAATAGTCTCATAATGGGAAAACCTTATTACTTAAAAGCCTTATTACTTGGTAGCCCACCAAAATTTATAAAGAGGAACATAAGAAAGGATAAATCAAGGCAACAAAGAATTAAGGAATGTGGATCCTGGCACTCACTGAAAGGGAGCCCTCAGAATCTGCAATGTCACCTTGCCTTACATGATTTTTTTCCATTGGTAGTTGCATAACCATATCACTTCACAGTACCAAGTTTTGAGGTCAAGAGAGCACAACAAAGTGATTCTCAAATTAATATTTTATATAAAAATTATAGTTGGCAACTCTGATCAAATTTTTAATGTTACAAATAAATTGCTAACAAAAACCCTAATATTGTCAAGCTATTTTACATTGTACTGAAATTATAGAATTTTCTTTTTTTTCCAATTAACCTCTTAGGTTTTATCTTCACATCTAAAATCTCTATTATGGTAGATGATAGAATATTCTTTAAAAAGCAACTTGGAAAACATCTAAAATATTATCATGAATATGTATCCTATAAATTTCAATTTGGGAGAATGGGTGAATTTTTTTCTTTTTAACGATATAACTTAGATATCTGTCTTTATAATTTATGTACATTACATTAATGAAAATAAAAAATGCCCTCAGTTGCCATTGATATCAGATAACACCTTTGATATCATATGAAAGGTTTCTGAAACATTGAGAAGGACAGCATATTTAAATTGGTATTTCTTTCTGCACTTCATTTCATGCTTAATGTCCCAAAACAAATGTGAAATATTTGAAATAGACCATCTTTTCAACCAGACACTAAAAGCATTAATATACTTTGCAATTGAAGTTCACTTAATTTAGATGTAACATAAATTGATAACCTGTTGGTATTCCAAACACATGGCATTGACCATTGTCCTATTCTTTTTCAGACAGATCTCTGTTTTAGTATACCACTCCCTTCTAGCAGGCCACTTCCTTCTATTCATGCATATTCTTCCCTAGTGGTTGAGGTAAATCCTACAGATACTCATCAAGAAGAAAGATTAGAAAAATTAGACTAATAATTATCACTATATTATGTCTCTTGGGAGAGGTTTTGAAATGCCTGGGATTTTGTTTATTCTTATCAGTGAGCGAATATGATATAATGAACATTAAGTTTTTAGAGTACATTTTAGCCAGAGATATATTGTGTATATTTGCGCAGTATTACTTATGATTTTTGTGTTTTGAAGTTCTGATGGCATTTGTACCGATGAGTAACAACATCCTGCAAAGAGGCAGATTGACATGATGAGCAGCACAAAACATTCTAGAACCAAAATTTTGCTAGTAAATGCTGTTTTTAAAATGATTTTTGTTGTATTTGAAGATCATTAATGATTGAAGGGAACGTGTAGGAGTTATGAATGCATAGGCATCCTTCCACACAGATGAGCATTTCTTTAGAGGTACTGATCAGTTTTACTGTTGCTTGTTAGGTTATTTTTGCTTTTGTTACTGTATGTGGAAAATTCTTAAAATTACTGTTAAACAAGGTTTAGAATATTTTAAGTGGTAATAAAATTAACATTATTGACAGTCCACTTATACCTCAGGCAAATTTTAGAGGCAGGACTTGCAAAACTGTGGTGAACACAATTGAAATAAAAGCCAAATTTTACATAAAATGGCTTGGTTTTACTAACAAATAGATTTTTGCCAATGACCTGAAAAACATAATGAATCTGACTATGAGATTTTCATTTTATCAGAATTACAAGGAAAACAGTTATTTCATTAACAAAAGTTGGAAAGGCTAGGGATTTAGTTCAGTGGTAGAGTGTTTGTCCAGCATCTCCAAGGTACTGATTTCAATCCCTAGTACCATTTAAATATTTGGAAGCCCATACAACTTTTCCATGATTCAAAGACAACTAAAAAAATGTCACTTAAATGTAAAGGTTTTTTAATGCTGAATGAATCATGAAGATGAAAAGCAAATGAATATATGTATATCAATATTTTTCTACTTGGATCAAAAAAACATACTCTTCTATGTAGACACCAAATAAAAGCCTTCTGTCAGCATTAGCCAAAGATACCATAATGCTATTCTCACTTAAAAAAATTAGTAGTCATTTTTATTCAGAAAAATGAACAAAAAAAAGTTTCCCACATATTCCCAGGAGAGATGGGCAGAGGTAAGTTAGTGATAAAATTTACAAGTAAGAGTAGGAGCTCTCTGCTTCCAAGTCCACTAACCCAAGCCCAACACAAGGCATTTAGCTCAGTTGGTTATAGCAAGACATAATCAGACTAGGTTTGTGGAAGAAATAAAACTTATTAATATTTAGAAAGCTGTATCTCATAAACACCAATGTTCTTTTAGTAGAATTGTTGTTAGGTGCCGTCGAGTCGGTATCCAACTCATAGCAACCCTTATAGGGTTTTCAATGGCTGTTTTAGGATTGCCTTGGGAGTGGATTGCCAGGTCCTTCTCCCATTTTTGCGGTGCTGGGAATTGAACTCCGGACCTCAGAGACTGCAGCTCAGCACTCTACCAACTGAACTAAATCCCAGCCCCAATTTAGTAGAATATTAAACATTTTTAAAACTAGGGATTCTGTTGAGTTTTTCATTTGTTCAACAAATGGTTATTGAATGCCTACTGTGTATGCCAAATACTAAGGATGTTATCAACTCATAGCGACCCTCATTGGGTTTTCAATGGCTGATTGTTTTGAGATTGCTTCAGGTGTGGATTGCCAAGTCCTTCTCCCATTTTTTGTGGTGCTGGGCATCAAACGTGGGTCCTCAGAGTGCAGTGCAGCACTCTACTAACTGAGCTAAATCCCAGCCTGCTAAGGATATAATAGTAAAATTGACCAAAAAGATTTCCACACAAAGCTGTACTATAACTATTCTTGTGGAAGAAGCAATATGTTAGATAAGTAGGCAAATTATGTAGTAGATTGAATGATGTAAAGCAGTCAAACATAGAAAAGGGAAGTATAGCAATTGTTGGAATAGATGAGAGATTTAACTTTTAGAGGAAGTGATGAAGGAAGCCCTCAGTAAGGGGGAGACCTTTGAGCAAAGTTTCATGACAGTAAGGGAGCAAACTATGGATATCAGGAGGCAGAGCATTCCAGTTTTCATAGCAGAGTAGGAGGATGGCAACGGATAAAGGGAAAAGGTATCAGGAGAAGCTAGAGAGGGAATGGGGTTCAAGTTAAGCAAAACTTTATAGATCAGAGTAACAAGTTATTTCAGTTTGAGTTATTTGGAGATGGTTACTCTGAACTGAACATGCTAGATTCCTGCTGTCCTTATCAGCTTTCAAGGATAAATAATGTAAATAGAAGCTTACATTTATGACACATTTAATGGACGATGTTTTAGGTCCTCTAGGCCTAAGAATTTGTGGTTTGTTATATCAAGTGGATGTTAGGTTGTTAGGTGCCGTCGAGTCGGTATCCGACTCATAGTGACCCTCATAGGGTTTTCAATGGCTGACTGTTTTGGGAATGCCTTGGGAATGGGTTGCCAGGTCCTTCTCCTGTTTTTGTGGTGCTGGGAATTGAACTTGGGACCTCAGAGACTGCAGCGCAGCAGTCTACTAACTGAGCTAAATCCCAGCCCATTAAGTGGATAGGCATGTAAATTTTTTTGACACCTTTTCCTTCCTTTTCATAAGTTTGTATAAACTTTTAAAGATCAATCTTCTACTTATTAAATGCCATTTTGTTTAAGACCACCAAAATTACTTCTGAAAATCCATTATGCAATTTTCTTTTCTCATTTCTTCACCAGTTTTCTGGTAATACTTAATATTTCTCTTCCCATTCAGGTACTCCTTTTTCCCTTAGGCTTTCAGATTCTATATAAGACATCGTTACAAATTCATCTTGAGGGATTGCATTTTATATTAAGCATTGCATAGCCTCTTGTATTTGAAAATAATATCAGAAAATGTCATAACAAGATTTTGTGTATGTGGATGGTTTCCTATTCTTTACTGGCCTTCATTTGCCTTTTCTGTAAAACTGAAGTGGATTGTCATGAGTACTAATTATAGGTATGCCTTCCAATTCCAGAAAGAATATGATTCAGTAACTAATATAGCTGAGCCTGAGGTTGAAAGCCTAATAAATATACCTACAAAATGTAATATTTACTTGAAAGAATAAATTTACCTAAATTCTTCTGTGTTAAATTTGAGAAAACATTATCTACATTCAGAATGAAAGGCTTTATACAAAAAGTGAAAATGATTTAAGAAGTGACTTTCTATTAACATCTTTAATAATATTATATCATAGGAAATTACATGTATTAAATGTTGTTAAAGACTGATTTTCTGATGTTATTTGTTCATCTGTGTTAGTATGGGGAGCACTTTCTAGATCATTTATAAAGACTTCCAAATGAATTTATCTTTTAAAATCATATTTGCTTCCATTAAGTCGTTGGATCTCTGTATTTTCTGTGTTGGATGCTATAAATTAAGAAAGACACACTTTCAACATAGTAACTGTCATGATCTTATACCACTTATTCAGTAAGATAAAATATTGAGATGCCTAGCTTTTTGAAATTTTTTACATTTTTAAAAGCTTTTTTACAATTAAAGTTTTAGTGTATGTAATAGTATATGACAAAATTTATAAATATTTTATGATTGATGTAATTTACTTTTAAGAGACAAACTTACATAAATTCTTTTTTAATTTGGTAGTATATCTAAACTGAGGCTATAATTAAATGGAGCCTTTGCTACTCTTAAAAATATTCTGAGCCTAAAATGTGGTCTATTTTAAAGTTCCATCGGCTGCCAAGAAGAATGTGTATTCTGTAGATTCTGGGTGGAAGATTCTGTATGTGTCCATTAAGTCCATTTGACCTATTGTGGTGTTTAACTCTTAAGTTTCTTTTTTGGTCTTTTGTCTGGATGTTCTATCTATTGATGATAGAGGAGTATTGAAGTCGCACACTATTATTGTATTTGGACTGTCTGTCCCTTTAAGTCCACTAGTGTTTTCTTTTTTTTATGAAGTTGGGTGCACCAATGTTCAGTGCATATGTTTACAATTGTTACACCTTCTTGATTGATTGTTCCCTTTATTAATATGTAGTGACCTTTATGTCTTTGAATTAGTTTTAACTTGAAGTCTACTTTGTCTGATATAAGGATAGATTCTCCTCCTTTTTTTGACTTCCAGTTGCTTGGTATATTAACTTCCATCCTCTCACTTTCAGCTTGTGGGTGTCCTTGCCAGGGAGGTGTTTTTCCTACAGAAAACAATTTGTTAGATCATATTTTTATCTAGTCTACTAATTCATGTTTTTTAATTGGAAAGTTAAGACCATTTATATTTAGGTTTATTATTGAGACAGGTTTGCTGGTTCTTGTGTGTGGTATTTTCCTAGTTGGTTCATATGCTATTTATTCTTTTCTTTCTGTTTCACTCATATTCTGAGTTTGGGGGGATTGTTTTGTTTTATTTTTTGAGTTAGACATGACTGATCCTCTCCTGATTCTCTTTAGTTTGTTCCTCTCATGAAGTTTATTCTTTTTTGTGTTCTCATGGTGAAGACATTTTTCCTCCTGTGCATGTAGGATTCTTTTAATTATCTTCTGTAGTGCTGACTTGGTGGTCATGTATTGTTTTAGTGTGTGTTTGTCTTGGAATGTTTCTATTTCTCCATAAACTTTAAATGGTAATATTGATGTGTATAATAATCATGTTTGGCAATTATTTATTTTCAGGGATTGAGGTGTATCTTTCCATCCTTTCCAAGATTTTATGATTTGTGCTGAAAGGTCTGATATAATTCTGATGTGTTTTTCTTTGTAAATGAGTTGGTGTTTTTCTCTTACAGCTTTTGATATTGTTTCTTTGTTCTATAATCTTGGCACTTTAATTATTATGTGTTGTGGGAATGTACTTTTCTGGGCATATCTGTTTGGTGAAAATCAGAATAATTTTGGGTATCTTATCAGGCCATAATGAAATAAAACTAGAATTGAACAGCAAGAAAACTTGTATAAAGTATGCAAATACATGGAGGATGAAAAATACACACTTAAATGCTTCATAGATACTTGAATTAAATCAAAGAGGAAATAAAAAATTTCTTAGAATCACATAAAAATAAAAACACAACCTACCAGAATCTTTCAGGTAAAGCAAAGGCAGTTCTAAAAGGGAAGTTTAACTCTGAGTGTCTGCGTTAATAAATCAGAGCAGGTTCAAATACTTTAATATGCATCTCAAGCTCTTAGAAAAAGAACAACAAACAAAACCCCAAACCAGAAGACAAAAATAAATAAATAATAAAGGTCAGAGCAGAAATTAATGAAATGGAGACTAATAGAACAATAAAAAGAGTTGATGAAACAAAAGCTCGTTCTTTGAAAAGATAAACAAGACTGACAAACCCTTAGCTAAACTAACCAAAAGAAAGAGAAGAGCTGGGTGCAGTGGCGCATGCCTGTAATCCCAGCAACTCGGGAGGCAGAGGCAGGAGGATTGCCAGTTCAAGACCAGAGGCAATTTGTGTAACTTACTGAGACCCTGTCTCAAAAATTAAAAAAAAAAAAAAAAAAAAGACATAGGTTGAGGGTGCAGGTCAGCGGTACAGCAAGTGCAAGGCCCTGAGTTCAACCCCCAATACCACAAAAAAAAGGTGGGGAGGGGGGACAGAGAGAAGACTCAAATTAAGAAAATTTGAGCTTAAAAAGGGAACATTACAACAGATACAATAAAATCCAGAAAATTATTAGGGAATACTTTGAAAAATTACATTCCAAAAAAACTAGAAAACTTAGAGGATTTGGATAAATTCCTATACATATAAATTGCCAAAATTCAGTCAAGAGGGTATAAACAATTTAAGTACACCTATAACAAGCAGGCCTGCAGCTGTAGCCCTGTGGCATCCGATCCCGTCAGATCTCGGAAGCTAAGCAGGATCAGGCCTGGTTAGTACCTGGATGGGAGACTGCCTGGGAACACCAGAAGCTGTAGGCTTGGGAGAAGGACCTGGCAACCCCCTCCCAAAAATCAATCTGCCATTGAAAACCCGATGAACAGCAGAGAAGCACTGACAATAGAGTTTCCCCTGTGGTACAGAGGGTCGCTATGAGTCGAATACCGACTCGATGGCACCTAACAACAACAACAACATAACAAGCAGAGAAGAATCTCCCAACGAAAAAAAAAAAAAAAAAGCCCAGCACTGAGTGGATTCACTGCTAAATTGTACAAAACTTTTAAAGAAGAATTAAGATCAATGCTTCTCAAGCTATTCTACAAAATACAAATCAAAGGAGTACTACCATACTCATTCTATGAAGCCAGGATTACATCGATAGCAAAACCACATAAGTATACATCAAAAAAGAAAATTACAGACCAATGTCTCTGATGAACCTAGATATAAAAATCTTTAATACAATACGTGCAAGTCAATTTCAACACCACATTAAAAAGATCGTACTGTATGATCAAGTTGGTTTCATTCCAGGAATGCAAGGTTGGTTCACACATTTGCAAGACAAGAAATATAATACAGCATATAAATAGACTCAGAAGCCACACAATCCTATCAGTACATTCAGGAAAGTCCAACATCCTTTTTTTTTTTTTTTTTAAGGATACAACTTACAGAATTAGAAACAGCCTACAGAATGGGAGAAAATCTTTACTAGCTATACTTCAGACAGGGGATTAACATCTAGAATCTATAAAGAGCTCAAAAAATTAAACACTAAAAAAGCAAAGTATCCAGTCAAAAAATGGGCAAAAGACCTGAACAGAGACTTCTCCAAAGAAGAAATACAAATCACCAACAAATATGAAAAAATGTTCAACATTCTTAGCCATCTGGGAAATACAAATCAAAACTTCATTGCTATACCATCTCATCCCAGTCAGAATGGCTACTATCCACAAAACAACAGCAAATGCTGGTATGGATGGAGGGGAGAAAGGAACCATTATACACTGGTAGTGGAAATGAAGATTTGTGCAGCCACTATGGAAATCAATATGGATATTCCTCAAAAAACTAAAAGTAGAACCACCATATGATCCAGCTATACCCCTCCTGGGTATATATCTGAAGGAAAATAAGTCAATATACCATAGAGATACCTGCTCACTCATGTTTATTGTGGTGTTATTCACAATAGCCAAGACATAGAATCAACACAGGTATCCATCAAGAGATAAGTGGATAAGAGTATTGTGGTGTGTGTGTCTATGTGTATGCCATTGAATTTTATTCAGCCATAAAGAAGGACAAAATTTTGGCATTTTCTGGAAAATGGATGAAAGTAGAGATCATCATTTTAAGCCAAATAAGCCAGACCCAGAAAGATAAGCATCATATGTTTTATTTCATATGTGGATGTTGTTGTTGTTGTTGTTAGGTGCCGTGGAGTCGGTATTAGACTTCAATATATATTCATTATTAAAACATATAGGTCATGAAAGTAGAATGGGCCTGTGTAGGAAAACTAATGGACTAAAGAAAAGGGAGAGGGGCAAGAAGAAAGGGTAATGGGAGAAAAGAAAGGGAATACCACATATGTTGCTTTCATGGCAAAATCGGGACATATATATGCAGTTAGATACACTCACAAAACAGACGTGCAAGCAGAAGCGAGACCCTTGTGGGGAAGGAGGTGATGGGGAGAAGGATCATGAGAGAGTAAGGGGAAGTGAATATGAGCACTGTACAATGAAATGCAGGTATGCAAATGTCATAAGGAGACCCATTGTGTTGTACGTTAAAAATTACCAATAAAATACATTCTAAGCTAGTCAGTTTAGATTAAAAAATAAACTGGGCACAGTGTCTCCTGCCTGTAATCCTAGTGACTCAGGAAGTGGAGGGAGGAGGATTGCAAGTATGAGGCCAGAGGCAGCCTGCATAACTTAGACTTTGTCCCAAATAAAAAAAATTAAAATGGTCTGAGAATGCAGCGCAGTGGTAGAGCAATTGCAAAGTATGTTTCAGGCCTTAAATTCAACCCCTAAAAAAAAAAAAAAAAAAAAAAAAGAAAGAAAGAAAAAGAAAAGGAAAGAAAGAAAAAGAAAAAAACTAAAACAACAATAATTATTTCTTTTCTGAAAAACTTACATCATCCTGTATTTAAGTGACTTTGACATTCAGAAATGTAATTTTTGTATAAATGTCCATTCTTTATAAATCTATCATTGTCAGTTTTGGATTACTTATTTGACAAATACTTATTGAACACCTATGTTTCATGCAAAATCTGTGATATTTTCTCTCAAGGAATTATAGTGTAGTAGAAGAGATATATTTAACAATAATCACAAATGTATTCCAATTTGGCTATGAAAAGAAAAGACTGTTACATAGAGAGATAGTATCAGGTGGTATCTTATTTCAGGGGCCTTAGGCAACATCTGTCCCCTTCATGTCTCTCACCATATCATGCTGTGGGAGCTTGCGTGTTGCTGTGATGCTAAAAGCTGTGTCTCCAGTATTTCAGGTATTAGCAAGGCCATCCATGGTGGATAGGTTTCAGCTGAGCTTCCAGACTTATACAGACTAGGAAGAATGACCCAGCAGCCCATTTCTGAAACAATTAGCCATTGAAAACCCTATGAATATGAGAGAAGCATTGTCAAATACAGTGTCAGAAAATGAGCCCCATAAGCTGGAAGGCATTCAAGAATCAACTGGGGAAGAGTTGCCTCCTAAAAGTACAATCAACCTTAATGATGAGAATGGAGTAAAGCCCCTGGGAGCTCCTTTGGCTGATGTTGCATGACTCAAAATGAGAAGAAACACAGTGGCTGCAATAATGGACTTAAACATAGAAAGACCATGTGCATGGCACAGTGCTGGGTAGTGTTTCGTTCTGTTGTACATAGCTATTAGTTGGATTCAACTCCATGGCCCCTAACAAAAAAGGAAACATCTGTAGGAGAGGATGACATTTGCATTGAGATCTGAAAGACAAAAGAATCCAACTTTGCAAAGGATTGGGAAAAGGAGGTAGAATGACTTGTGGACTAGTTCTGAGGTAGGAAAATCTTGTTTTGAGGAGCAGGAAGAAAGAGTGACTGAGGTATAATGGGCCTGAAGAGTGAGGCATAATAATAAGGTTGGAAGGTAATAAGGGTAGGTTGGGATACTGCACCTTGTAGGTCAGGGAAAGCAAGTGGAATTTATTTTATTTTTTTTTTTTTTTATTTTTTTTTTTTTGGTGGTACTGGGGGTTGAACCCAGGGCCTTGTGTTTGCATGCTTTGCAAGTGCTGTACCACTGAGCTGCACCCCCAGCCCATTTTTTTACTTTTTGAGAGAGGGTCTCACTAAATTATGCAGACTGCCTCTGGTCTCAAACTTTCAATCCTCTGGAGGGCCTCTGCCTCCAAGTCACTGAGATTATAGGTGTGCACCACCACACCCAACCAGAATTTATTCTTAATACAGTTGTTTTTTATGCAATGAAATGACTCCTCCTCCTTCCCTTCCTCCTGCTGCTGCTGCTCCTCCTCCTCCTCTTCTGTTTCCTCCTATTTTTCCATCTGTTCCTCCTCCTCCTTCTCCTCTTCCTCTTCCTTCACATTTTTCTAAACTGTCAAAGTATACATATTGAACACAGTGAAAACCTACCTTTCTTTCCTTGACTCCATTCCTTTTGGTTCCTCTTCTTGGAGACAGGTGCTTTTACTAGCTTTTGTGACTTTTTGTACTTGTTGCTTATTTTTGTTTAATTTGTTTTTGTCTGTCCACAGCTTTCCTGTGCAAATGGAAATGTACATTTTTTTAACTTTTATAAACCACAAATGATAGCTTTTCATAGACCCCATTCTATACTTTGTATTTTTGTACTTTTTTGACAAAATATCTTGGTGATCTTTTTACATCAATACATATATAGATTTATTTTAGTTTTTTATTTTAGCATTTGTATGATCTGTTAATGCTGTTCTTGATAATTCTGTCTGTAGAACTCTGCTACCACAAAGAATGCTTTAGTAAAGATTTTGGTATGCATCTACACTTGCTCTCATGTGGAATAAAATTTTGAGCACATTTCTGCTATTAAATATCTAAATAGGTATACTATAGGAAAGATTCATGAATTTTCTCCTAATTTTATACATCTAGAACAACAGTTCAGGCAGTTATTGTTAGGTGCCATAAAGTCATAAAGTCGGTATCTTGACTCATAGCGACCCTACGTACAACAGACAAAACACTATTGTCAGCGCTTCTCTGCTGTACATAGAGTTTTCAATGGTGGATTGATATTTTGGGAGTGGGTTGCTGAGTCCGTCTCCCAAGCCTGCAGCACCTGGCGTTCCCAGGCAGTCTCCTATCCAAGTACTAACCAAGCTCGACCCTGCTTAGCTTCCGAGATCTTACGGGATCAGATGCCACAGGGCTGTAGCTGCAGGCAGTTCAGGCAGTATTAGGTCCTAACTCAAGAGATTTCTAGTAAAGATAAAGGCAACCTGTGGAGTCTGTGCTTCCTGAATTCTTTACACTCTTTGGTGTAAATGGGGGTATGTTTAAAAGAAAAATTTATATATGGCCAAACTCCATATCCAAACAAGAATGTAATAGAGATTTAACTTTATGAATAAGGATATCAGGAAGTATTTTTCTGACCTTTGTATAATTTTTCTTTGTTCAACTGTATTTCTTCCAAGAGTACTTGATTATAGAGTAAGACTATCATTGGAAAATTGAGAAAGTCCAGTGGGAAAAAATAGTCCCTCCCAAAGCATTTGGGGTCTACTAAGTTGACATTTATGCTGCTCTGTTACTGAAGACTTTAATGCTTATGAAATGTTCAATGTACCACTGTGGCATTCAATCCCATCAGATCTCAGAAGCTAAGAAGGGTTGGCCATGGTTAGTATTTGGATGGGAGACCACCTGGGAATACAGATGCTGTTGGCGTGGGAGAAGGACCATGCAACCCACTCCCAAAAAACAATCAGCCATTGAAAACCCTATGAATAGCAGAGAAGTGCTAATAGTAGTTTTTCGCCTGTTGTACATAGGGTCGCTATGAGTCGAACACTGACATGATGGCACCTAACAACAACAACAACATACTTGTGAATGACTTGGGCCAGTGTAAATATAAATAGGTCTACATTGCCATTCTACTTACAACTATGTGACTTTAATCATGTCATTTAATTTCTTTAAATCTCAACATCTTTACTTTTAAAATGGGGAAAGAAAACAATGTTAAGGGTTAAATGAAATAATATATGTAAACAATGTAACATCATTCCCATCACATTTAAATTCTTAGTAAATATTAGCTGATACTAAATTAATCTGTGCTGAGGAGTAACATTAAGTTCAGACTGGATTTGCAGCTCAGTGAGCTAAGTTTCCTATTGTGCCCAGAATATTCAGAGTTAATGATATACAATCTTTTGAAAATTGTCAGTGTTTACAGAGTAACCCATTTTGGCTTAGCTAGTTTAGTCAATACATTTAGTAACTAAATGTGAACCCAAGGACTTTGTTTCTCTTCCCACACATTATCAAGCAATTAATTTTTAATTTCGCATAAATGGTACTATTAATATGTAAATTAGTAAATATTTCATTGATATTTGGAAATATAAAACTTTTAAATTCAATGGGAAAAAACTACATATATAAACACAGTAGAATTACAAATAGCAGCTTCCAGTGAACCAAATATTTTATTGAAAGTCAGCCAGAAATACAGAAGACAATGTTTCTGACAGGTGATGTAAAAAAAATATTTATTTATAATAGGAAGGAGATTGGAAGGCAGTTAGTTGAAGCTGAGTCACAGTTTGCACATTCAGAAATTCATTTGTTTTGTTCAGTGTCATCAAGTCAGAGCCCACTCATAGTGACTCTATGTACAACAGAACGAAACACTACTGAACACTGTGCCATGAACATGATCTTTGTGTGTTTGAGCCCCATGTTGCAGCCACTATATTTCTTCTCATTTTGAGTCATGCCAATCAGCAAAAGGAGGTCCTGGGGCTTTACTCCATTCCCACTCTAAGGATGACTGTACTTGAGGGGACAATTCTTCCCAATTTGTCTATTGAATGCCTTCCATGCTGAGTGGCTCATTTTCCTGCACTGTATTTGACAGTGCTTCTCTCGTATTTATAGGATTTTCAATGGCTAATGCTTCAGGAGTGGGCTGCTAAGTCCTTCTCCCTAGTCTGTCTGAAGTCTGAAAGCTTAAGTAGAACCTATCCACCATGGGTGGCCCTGCTCATATGCTGGGTGGCATGGCTTGTAACATCAGAGCAACATGCAAGCTCACACAGCACAGCAAGATAAGCTGACAGACATGAGAGGGTCAGAAGTTCAAGTTGTAGTTGTTGTTAGGTGCCACCAAGTCATATCCGACTCATAGTTACTCTCATAGGGTTTTCAATGGCTGATTGTTTCTAGATTGCTTCAGGCATAGATTGCCACATCCTTCTCCCATTTTTGCAGTGCTGGGGATTGAAACTAGGTCCTCAGTACAGAGCAGCACTCTACCAACTGAGCTAAACTCCAGCCCATCAGAAGTTCATAGCAGGAAATAAGTCAAGGATAGAGGCCAAGTAGGTAGTAGGTGGTTTAGAGGACAAGAGATCTTTAGAAAGCACAAAAACTGTCAGAGTTGAATAGAGTAAGTTTCTGAAACATGTTGGAATGTTCAGGAAACCAGAGAGTACAGGAGAGGGTTAAATGATAAATTGACTGAACTGTTTCCACCTCCTGAGTAAACCAAAGATAGCTTTATGGATAGTTTAATTTTAAAGTTGTGGTGAGAAATGATTAAGCTATGGAGAGTAGTCTTTTAATCCAAGGTAGGATGAGTTTGTCAGAATTCCAGGAAAAGTGACAAGGTCATTGCCAAAAGGAGGAAAGACATTGATGTCAATCACCTTTCAGAATGTTCTTGTATTTCCAAGACAGTTAAAGGAAACATGTATGCTATTCATTTCAGAAATATGAACCCTAAGTGTTTGGTTTTATTATTTTTTTGTTTTTTCCTATTTGAGTACTGTCTAAATAACAAGTGAAAGTAAAAATAAAAATTTTAAATGTGGTAGGTGAAAGATTTGGCTTGTTTTACTTCATTTTTGTTGTTGTTGTTGTTGTTAGGTGCTGTCAAATCAGTGTCCGGGTTATAGTGACCTTACATACAATAGACAAAACAGTATTGTTGGGGCTTCTCAGCTATTCATAAGGCTTACAGTGGCTGATTGTTTTTTGGAAGTGGGCTGCCAGATCCTTCTCCCAAGCCTATAGCACCTGGTACACCAAGGCAGTCTCCCTTTCAAGTACTAACCAGGTCAGAGCCTGCTTAGTTTCTGATATTGGACAGCATAGGAAGCCACAGTGGTAAAGCCGCAGGCACTCCATTTTTAGACATCTATAGTTTTAAGTGTAGCGTGGACATCAGAGTTGTTTTATCTGTATAATTCACCATCAAGTATAAATTTAAGCTATTGAATAATTCTAAGAATATGCTTTTATAAATTTAACAGTAGTTGATCTTAAACCTCAGAATTTGCAAATTCATCCTATTAGGTGTAAATTGGGCTCATTGACAGTCAATCTATATATTTTCCCTTGTAAATTCTAGGTTATACCTTTTTAATAATAAGTGAAGAGTTTTCATCTTATGTTGTAATTTGTTGGAGAGTTGTACCAGAAATCTATGATGATGGGTGTGGAGTATCTGCCTTTAGAAGATAATTAACTTTGGAAATACTAATGAAAGAGAAAAGTCATGAAATTTAGGGTTTCCCTGTAATAAAAAGATAACAGCTATATAATACATTAGTGTGACACTTTATTGCTAAGGATAAATAAGGCAGATAAGTTAAATGAACAAGGTCATCCTGTTGGTAAGTTGTAGAAAAAGGATTTGACTCTAGGCTCTTAGTTACTATGACTTTGACTCAATATTTCGGAAAAGACATAGTGGAGAAAAAGTAAATTAGTTAGAAGAAAATCATAATATAGATAGACTTTTCTGTAGGATTTAGTGCGGAGACCCAACCAGTACGGCATAGCAAGAGATGAATTGCAAGGAGTAAGTGAAGAAGCTTCATCTGTTTTACCAGCTGCTCCTCATCACTAGAATCACCCTAAAACCATGGCATCCCACCCTCATGCCCTAACTCCCATCCATGGAAAAATTGTCTTCAATGAAACTAGTCCCTGATGTCCACTGATTTCCTGTCCGTGAGTGATTGAGTCCAGGTCCCCCTTTGTGTACCAGAGCCACCAGTACTCAAGTCCCTTATGTGAAAAGGCTTGGCCTTTGCATATAAACTTCGAAAATCCTCCCACTCACTTTAAATCATCACAAGATTACTTACAATACTAACATAATGTAAATACCATTTAAATAATCATTGTATTGTTTAGAGAAGAATGACCTGAAGAAAAATCTATATATGTTCAATACAGATGTAGTTTTTAAAATATATTTTCAATTTATAGTTTGTTGAATCTGTGGGTACAGAACCAGAGGATGCAGAAAGTCAAGTGTACTTTATTTCACACATTATTAATGTAGTTCAGAACAGACATTGATGTGTTTAATGTTTTTCAAGCATTCATCCATTGACCGATGGATATATAGCAGGATATGTAATAGGAACTTAAGCCTATTACATGGCTGCTTTGCTCTAGGTAATACTTACCATGAATTCTAAATTGTATTCTCTGTAAATACTAATGTTAAAAATTTTTACATGTCTATATCCTATTAATGAAAATATCAGAAAAATCATTTATGTATTAAACATCACAATTTAATGAAATTCACTAATTTTTTCAGTAATGCCCCCTTTCTGTTCCAGGTTACAGTACAGGAACCACATTGCATTTAGGTGTCATGTTTCCTCTAAGAGTATCCTAATCTTGCCTTATTTTTCATGTTCTTGGCCATCTTGAGGAAAGGACACTTAGCTAGGTTTCCTTTAACTGTTTCCTCGTCCAGGATTTATCTGATATTTTTCTCCCCAGGATTAGACTGAACCTGAATGTTTTTGGAAAAGTATTTCAGTCGTGAAATTCGTTTCTTATCATATCCAACAGCTGGAACATGATAGCCACATGACATCACCGATGATGCTAAAGTTCCTCACTTGAATAAAATGTTTTTTAATGTTGCTGTGATTTTATCTCTACACATAATTTTCATAGACTGCTCCTATTGTGTTTGAGAATGTGTAAATATTCTAGAATAGGAATTCCTTTAAAATATCATATGCCCTCAGATCAGTCTGTAGTAAAATATAGACTTTGATTTTAAAAAGCTAACAAAGTTTTGGGTTTTTTTTTCTGTTCCTTCCAATTAAAAAACTAGAAAGTCTATGAAAAAGGAATCAGGGAATTTTTTATTATGTTCCACTCATAATGGAAAATAATTATAGAAAGCATATACAATTGAAAATCTAGATATCATATGTTCTCCAATTTTTAACTAGCATATTCATTAAGCAGAAAGTTACATATTGAAAATGTGAAGAAAAAAACATGAGCCATTAACTATGGGAAAAACTTTTACATAGCAATGTTGATAAGACTGTCCTTATAAGAGAATTTTCTCGTCTGGATATTTGCTAGTGGTCTGGTGTCCTTTTCAGCTTACATGGCCTAAATGGAAACCTAGTTTTGGATGTGTCAGTTATATTACGAACCGAATTCTTCACACAATGATATAAATGAGGAAGACAGTTGAAGTTCACATTTTTCCAATATATTTAAGAAAAAGATTGGATAAACATTTGTACAAATGTTTGATGTAAATTTTGACATGACTGTGTTTTAGGAAACGTAAACACATAAAACGTAAAACATGTATAGCACTTTCTGCTTTTAGGCAGACATGATTTTTCCTCTGCTACCTGAGTGTAATAATATATTCAAAAAAAACCTTTACTATTCTGTGCTGGAGAATGAAAACTAAACTAATTTGTAGTTGGCATTTGTTTCAGAAGATAGTTCAGAATTAGAAGGTACTTTTCAGTGTAATTAATCCCTCTGGGTTTGTTCTCAGGACTATGAGCCCTTGGATTGCATGGTATTTTCTTTTTGTTGTTGTTACAACAAACCCCCATAAATGAAATCATAAGTGTTCACCAAGTGATCACAGGAAAAAAAAAAAGGAACAAGGCCAGGAAGTTGTCCCCTTTAAGCTTTTTAGTGGTAGTGAGTTAGTGCAGTGTTTCAGCTGTCATGCTGCAGCTACCAGACTCAGAAGAAACACTAAGTCTAGAATTAAGTCTCTTAGAAGATGGGCATTATACCCCCTGTCTCAGTTTATTTGGCTGTTGTCACATAGTACCACAAACTGCATTTCTTAATACAACAGAAATGCATTCTCCAATAGTTCTGGGGACTTGTTGTTAGGTGCCATCAAGTTCTATATTGACTCATAGTTACCCTCATAGTGTTTTCAATGGCTGATTGTTTCGGGATTGCCTTGGGCGTGGAATGCTGCATCCTTCTCCCATTTTTGCAGTGCTGAGAACTGAACCCAGGCCCTCAGAGACTGCAGAGTAATGATCTACCAACCGAGCCAAGGTGTCAACAGGTCCATGCTCTCTCTAAGGGCTCTAGAGAGGAATTCTTTCTTACCGCTTTGGGTGGTTGCCAACAATCTTTGACATTTCTTAGTTTGTAGCTCTATCTCTGGGTCTCTGAATCCAAATCCCTCTCTTGTTAAAAAACATAAAATAAATACTAAGTCATTGGTTTCAAGGCCCACCCTAATCCAGTCTAACTAATTGCATCTGCAAGGATACTGTTTACAAATAAGATAGATTTCTGAGGGCCTAGGTGGGCATGAATATTTTAGAGATATTGTTCAACCTAACAATAGTAGACACCCTTGTTTGTTTCTTTCTATTGACCTGTGACATTATGATGATGATGATGCAAATGTTGTACCACTGGGCTGCACCCTCAGACCATTTTTTATTTTTTTATCTTGAGACAAGGTTGTGTTAAGCTACGTAGGCTGCCTCTGGCCTCAAACCCATGATCCTCCTGCCTCTGCCCTCTAGTTGCTAGGATTACAGATGTGAGCCACTGCACCTGGCTGCATTCATTATTATTTGTTATATTACATTTGAAATTAAGTACAAAATAGGAATCTATATTTATGCTTGGTTCTTGATACTTTGGAATATTTCAGAAACCTTAGAAGTTATACTGTCCAAGCTTAACTTTAAGAAAGAGTTAAGCACCTTGAATTTGGCTGTTGATCAGAACGCTAACGACCATTTTCATCTTCATGATTCATGCCATATAGTCCTTCATGGTGTATTTAAGAAGAAGACTATGAGTTTTGAGCAACAGAAATAATCAACAGAGTAAAGAGAAAACCTGAAGAATGGCAGAAAGTATTTGCAAACTATTCTTCCATTAAGAGACTTATATCCAGAATATATGTTGTTATTAAATGCAGAATATATAAAGAACTCAAAAACTCAACAGCAGCCAGGTACTATGATGCATGCCTGTAATCCCAATGACTCCGGAGGCTGAGGCAGGAGAATCGCAAGTTCAAGGCCAGGGGCAGCCTACACAATTCACTGACATCCTGTCTCAAAAGAGAGGTTGAGGGTGCACCTCAGTGGTAGAGTCCTTGTCTTTTATGCATAGGCCCTGGGTTCAACCTCCTAGTACTGAAGGAAAAAACAACAGCAGCAGCATAAAATCAAATAGTCTGATGGGCAAATAATCTGAATAGCCATTTTTCACAATAAGATATACAAATGGCCAACAAATGATCAATATCGCTAATCAGAAGGGAAATAGAGATCAAAATTATAATTTCACCCAGGTTAGAATGACTATAATTTTAAAGACAAGAAATAACAAATGCTAGCAAGGATGTGGAGGGAAGAGAACTTTTATACACTATTGGTAGGAATATAAATTAGTACAGCCATCATGAAAAACAGTATTGAGGTTCATCAAAAACTTAATAATAGAACTATAATATGACCCAACTATCCCACCACTGGACATATATCCACAGGAAAATAAATCTGTGTATCAGACACCTTCACTCTCATGTTTATTGAAGCATTCATCATAATATCAAAGATATATAATCAGCTAAGGTTATATCCATCAACCAACTAATGGATAAAGAAATTATGGTATAAATATAACACAGAATATTATCTAGTCATAAAAAGAATGAAATATTGGTATTTGCAGCAAAAGGAGTGAAATAAACAGAAGATAAATACCACATATTTTTTTTCAAATGGGAAAGCTAAAAAAGTCGGTTTCATAAAAGAGTAAAATAGTAGCCACTAGAGATTAGAAAAGGGAATGGGAGAGAGGTTGAATAACAAACCAGTACCAAACACAGTTAGATAGGAAGAATGAGGTCTAATGTTCTATAGCACAGTAATGTGAATACAATTTATTCATCATTTATTATGCATTTTATAAAGAAGACAGGATTCCCAACACAAAAAGTGATAAATGTTGAAAGACATAGAAATGCTACTTACCCTGATCTGATCATCACACACTTTTTACATGCATTGAATTATCACACTGCACACCATATTGTGTACAATCATTATGTATCAATTAAAAATGAACACATACATACACATCATCAGAAAAAAAAATATGATCTGTGAACCTGGTTTTCGGGCATGAAGCATTTACAGAGTGACTGAGGCTAGCAAAAGAACCAGTATTTATAACTTAGCAGGCCTTTGTCTTGCTTTTCTTTACCTCTTAACATCATGTAACTATTTAATGAGGAAATTATAGTATAGTAAGGAACTTGTGAATTTAAGGACTAAATGAGATGTTAGCACATACCATTCAGGAGTATAATGCTTTCATATGTAAATAATGGTTATTACACTTAGCTACATGAAAAAGTAACAAATTGTTAAATGGTGATAGAATATATAATTAACTTATAGTTATTTGGATAAATCTTTAAGTATTGAATAAAAGGATCATTTCATAAAAGTTATACAAACTTTTCATTTTATAGCATTTCATAAACTCTTCATCTTACTCAAAACTGCATTTTAAACTTGAGTTTAGCTAAAATCCAAAGGAAATAGGAAATCACTGCTGGTACTGTGGTACATGTCTATAATCCCAGCAAGTCAGGAGGCTGAGTCAGGAGGCTCACAAATTTAAAGCCATAGGCACCTTGTATAACTTAAACCCTGTCTCAAAGTAAAAAAAAGAAAAAGGGCCGGGACTGTTGCTTAGTGGTGGAGCGCTTACTTAGCAGGTGGGAGGCCCTGGGTTCAAACCCCAGTACTGGGGAGAAAAGGGTGAAATAAGATAGCAGGGTGAAAATAATCTTAGCAGTTAATGTCTAGCATGTGTTGCACGCCAAACATTCTTTAGTCTTGTGGAATTTTTTTTTTTAACATATGGAACTCTTTTGATGATACTACAATCCTGTAAAACCATATCTTTATTTTATGCATAGGAAACCAAAAGCATAGAGGGATTAAATAATTCACTCATATCACACACTTTGAAATTGCTACCAGTGAGCAGCATTCAACTCTAGTCAGAATCCAATGTTCTTTTTTTTTCCTTTTTTTTTTTCCGGTACTTGAGGGCTGAACCTAGGGCCTTGAGCATACTTTGCAAGCACTCTGCTACTGAGCTGCACCCCCAGTACCTTTTTTTTTTTTTTCCAAATTGGGACAGAGTCTCACTAAGCTATACAGGCTGCCTCCACCTCCCAAATAACTGGAATTATAGGTGTGTGCCACCACTCCTAGCTCCAGAGCCAAATTTCTTCCTTTTCTTTACTTTTTTTTTAAATAGAAGTTTTTATTAGTAATTTTTAACAACTTAAGTATAATTAAGTACAACTTAATGGGTCTCATTATGGAGAGCCAACTTTCTTAATCACAACACTATACTGAAACCAGGAGTGAAATTGAGTTGTCAAAAGACATGCTAATATCACACAGCATTGCTGGATATGCCACAGATGAATTTCTGAGATTTTTAAATCCAAATTAAAGATAGAAATCCAATCAAGTCTACCAGATTCACAATGACCACAGAATTTAAAACATACCTATTGGTGCAGACCTGTTCCTGAGGACCCATAATGGGAGAAGGATGTGGCAATCCATTCCCAAGGCAATGAGGAAACAATGAGCCATTGAAAACCCTGTGAGGGTCACTATAAGTTGGACGTGACTCCATGGCACCTAACAACAACGAAGGACCCACAGCCATATGTGGCTCTAAAGCCTGGCAAACTGTGTAGATAAAGAGTTCTACTGTACAGTGCAGTTAATACAGTAAAGAATTTTATACCTATCACATTGAGGTAATGTGATAAGTCATGAAATACCACTTGGAGTCTTTATAGGAGTGGAAGACAGTCTTTTAGAATGACGATTTTGCTCATAGTTGGGAAGCTGAGTTCGGGGTCATGTTCTTTGACACGAATTATTTTTTAGATATAATTTGTTCTGGATTAGGTGATAGGAAATGTAAGTAAATTTTGATTTACTGTGTTAAATATTTGCTGATGCTAACATACTCAGTTTCTTTGGAAAACAATTGATGGTTATCTGAAAGTAAGGATTAATGAATTGGTGATTTGTTCTTTGTGTCATATACATATAAACGCACACAGTTCGTAGCAAATTGGAGTTTTGTCTGAACCAACTGTGGCTAATTTAACTAAAATAAACTTAAGCATCAAAATCCTGTAGATAAGATTCATTTTCCAACTTTTCCTGTGTCTCCTCTATGCATTTCCCCTCCCAAATTTAGTCTGTCTTTCATCTTTTATCTATTCTTATTAGTTTTTCTTGGTCTTTCTTAAAGAATAATTTCCAATATTCTGACTACTTAAGACTTAGAAAAAGTTTAATGCAAGAAAATATAGCTATTGCACTAATACTACTGCTTGTCTTTTTTGTGTGTGATACCTAAGGTTGAAGACAGGACCTTGTACATACTTTGCAAGTGTTTTACCCTTGGTCTGCACCTCCTAGCCCATTTTTTAATTTTTATCTTAAGACAGGGTCTTGCTAAGTTACACAGGCTGCCTCTTGCCTCGAACTTGCCATCCTCCTGCCTCAGTCTCTAAAGTTGCTGGGATTACAGACATGAGCCACTATGCCCAGGCTTGCTTGCCACTTTTGTTATTTCATGAAAATATGGTGTATTAATTAGACCTTGCCGTACAACTGATCCACAAATTAATACTAAATATATAAAAGCACATAACTTTTGAAAATACTTTCTACTTTGTTTATTGCCTAAAAATACCTTAGACATGACATTTGGTTAGCATTTTTAACATGTATGTGCCCATTACCTAAAAACATCTAACTTAATTTATAGTTAGAAACTCATTGTAAGAGCTTGCTGTAAGTACCTTTTGTAATAAGAATATTAACTTTTCTTTTACTTTAAAATGTTGCTTCCCTTCTACATAAGTTGTCTGAGATTATCTGAGTGAGATATGTATCTATAAATATAATAAAGTATACAAGTAC
Source organism: Pedetes capensis (assembly GCA_007922755.1). Lineage (NCBI taxonomy): Eukaryota > Metazoa > Chordata > Mammalia > Rodentia > Pedetidae > Pedetes > Pedetes capensis. The sequence goes on from VMDO01001414.1 coordinate 102,710, forward strand.
TATTTTTATAATGTGTCTTCAGAAAAGAAACATGGGGAAAAATTGGAAGCTATTTCAGAGGGGCATGTATTGTTAAATATCTGTTTGTTAGTCAGTATTTTTCCAAACATTACTTTTTCTAGTTGGAACTTTACAACACCCATCCAAGCTTTTACAGTAGTTATGTGTAACATTAATTCATGGCTATTTTTAAAAGAATTTATATCATCACCAAAGCCAAATTGTAGGTGAGGAGGGTGATAGCTAAGGCAAGGATCAAAGAGCAGAGTTAAACAAGAAATCTGTAAAATTTATGAAACTAGACACTCAGTTATCTTCTGTCATGTATCAAAATAGTGACAGATGTATTTTCTGATGTTACCAGTACCTCTATATAGACTAAAGGAAAAATTTATTGGTGTGCTATGATTGAAGTAAATTTCACCTTTTTATTTTCTCTTAGTCTCAGCAGCAGTTTCTATGGTGATTTTTGTGGTCATTCTGAATGACTGTGTCTGTCTACTTGAAAATTAGTGGATTTATGTTCTTTTTATAACAGTCTGCTATACCATTGCTTTCAAACTGATGATCTGGTTTAAGTTCAAGTTAATGACAATATTATTACCGAAAGCAGTGATAAGAACAAATATTTCTTGAATTGTTAAACTGTGTGTCACACACTGTGTTAATGCTTTTGTAATGGGAGAAGGATGTGGCAACCCACTCCCAAGGCAATTCCGAAACAATCTGCCATTGAAAACCCTATGAGGGTTGCTATGAGTCAGATACTAACTCGACAGCACCTAACAACAACAACAACAATCTTCCCTACAGCCCTGTGAGGTAGTTATCATGCCACTATTATGGATCTGTCTCAGATCTCCAGACTTTGTTGTTTATTACAGTGAGCCTATTATGGGGACAAACCAGCCTTGTACATGTCTCTTAAACTTGCTGACCTTTTATACTCTCCTAAATGTCAGTAACTTATCTGCTTTTTATACACTGTCTTTAATATTATGTGGGAAACTAAAAGCAATAATAAAAGTGCATAGTGCTGCATGGGTTGTACCTTGCCAAGCCATAGGACAAGGTTGCCCAGGGCATTGGGAGCCAGACCCCACCCTGATGTGTTCAGAGATTGAAAACAGAGTCAAATATTATTCTCATTTCTCAAGATTTAGTTTTTTCTTATATCATGAAATTTTGCACTTATTTGGGGCCTGTTACCCTTTCTTCTTGGTGCTCTCCCACTTTTGGAATAGAAATGTCTATCATATGCTTCTTCCACCAGTGTATTTTGGAATTACATCACTACTTTGAGTTCACAGTTTCACAGAGAGGAATTTGCCTCAGGGTGAATTATATCTTGATGCTCCCCTGTATATGATTTACATGATATTTAGGTGAGATTTTTGGATTTAGATTTTAAGTTTCATCCTGGAGTAAGTTAAGACTTGGGAGGCTATTCAGGTGGAATGAATATATTTTATATGTGAGAGAGATGAATTTTGGACAATAGGTCAAATACTATTAAAAGTATGTGTTTTCCCAAAATTCACATATTGGAAACTAAGACCCAATGTGATAAGATAAGAGGTAGGGCCTTTAGAAGGCAAATAAATGAGACGGTGAAGCCCTCATGACTTAGATTAGTGATTTTATTAAAAGTTTGGATTAAACTAGCTACACCATTTTTTGTTCTTCTTTCCTTTCCATTATGGGAGGACACAGTATATGTCTTCTGTGATGAACACAGCATTCAGAGCACCATTTTGGAAACAGAAACCAAGCCCTCATCAGATATTGATCCAGTTGTGCCAGTATCATGCTATTTTCATTACTATAGCTCTGAGGTATAGTTTGAAATTAGGTACTGTGATGCCTCCCACAATGGTCTTATTGCTGAGGATTTATTTAGATATTCTGGGTATGTTTTCCATATGAATTTCAGGATTATTTTTTTCCTATCCTATGAAGAATGTCATTGGAATTTGGATGGGGATTGTACTGAATAGTATATCACTTTTGGTAATATGCCCATTTTAATACTTATTTTGATCTATGAACATGGAAGGTCTTTTTATTTTCTAGTGTATACTACAGTTTTTTTAGTCCTTTATAGTTTTCATTGTAGAGATCTTTGGTTTAGTTTATGCCTAGGTATGTATGTATGTATGTATGTATGTATGTATGTATGTATGTATGTATTTATTTATTGGAGCTGTGTGGATAAGATTGTTTTCTTGACTTTTTTTTCAGCAAGTGCATTGTTACTGTATAGAAAATTTTCTGATTTTTGTATGTTGATTTTATATCCTGCTACTTTGCTGAAAGCTTTCATCAGATGTCAGAGTTTACTGGTGTAGTATTTTGGGTCTTTTAAGTATAGGATCATATTGTCTGAAAACGTGAATAATTTTAGTTCTTCCTTTCCTATTTGTATCCCTTTATTTTCTTGTCTTGCCATATTGCTCTAAGAATTCAAGCACTATATTAGGAGTGGTGATAGTGGACAGCCTTGTCTCACTCCTAAATTTAGAGGAAATGGTCTCAGGTTTTTCCCCATTCAGTATAATGTTGGCTATAGGTCTGTCATAAATAGCTTTAATTATGTTGAAGTATAATCTTTCTGTTCCTAGATTCTTCAGAGATTTTATCATGAAGAAGTGTTGAGTTTTTTCAAGGACATTTTCTGCATCAATTGAGATGATTAAGTGGGTTTTGTCGTTGGTTCTTTTAATATGCTGAATTATGTTTCTTGATTTGTGAATATTAAAGCATCTTGGATTTCTGGAATGAATCCAACTTGATGATCATAATCTTTTTTTATATGTTCTTGAATTTGGATTTTAAGTATTTTCAGCATTTTTGCATCAATGTTCATCAAGGAAAGTGGCACATGGTTTTCTTATGTCCTTATCCATTTTTGGTATCAAGACTTTATACAATGAAATTGGAAGTGCTCCTCGTCTTTCTATTTTGTAGAATACTGAGAGGAGCATTAGTATTAGTTCTTTTTAAGGGTCAGGTAGAATTCTGCAGTAAATCCATTTGGTCTGTGTTAAGAGATTTTGTTTTGTTACGGTTTCAATCTCATTGTTACTTATTGGTCTATTTGGGTGTTGTGTGTTGTCTTGGTTCAATTTATGTAGGTTATGTATGCCTAGAAATTTGTCCATTTCTTCTGGATTTTTCAGTTTATTGGAGTATAGCTTTTCAAAATAATCCCTAATAATCTTCTGGATTTAAGTGGGACCTATTATAATATCACCTCATCAATCTCTAATGTCATTAATTTGTGTCTTTTCTTTCTTTTAGTTTGGCTAAAGGTTCATCAATCTTGTTTATCTTTTTCAGAGAACCAACACTTTTTGTTTCATTTATCCTTTGTATTGTCCTTTTAGTCTCCATTAATTTCAGTTCTGATCTTTCTTATTTCTTTCCTTCTACTAATTTTGGGATCAGATTGTTTTTATTTTTCTAAGACCTTGATGTGTATCATTAGGTTATTTATTTGAGATTTGGGTTTTTAATGTAGGCAATTATAGTTATACATTCCCTCTTAGAACTGCTTTCATTGTATCTCACAGGTTCTAGTATGTTTTCATTTTTACTTGATTCTAGGAATTTTTAATTCACCCCTAATTTCTTTGATGAAATAGTGTGTTGTTCATTCTCCATGTGTTTGTATATTGTCTGTAGTTTCTCTTGCTGTTGACTTGTAGTTTTATCCCATGTTGTCAGGTAGAATGCAAGAAGTTATTTCAGTTTTCTTACACTAAGACTTTCTTTAAGTCCTGAATATTATTTTAGAGAAGGTTCCATGAGCTGCTGAGAAGAATGTGTATTCTATGGCTCTTAGATGGAATATTCGGTTGATGCCTGTTAAGTCCATTTGATCTATGTTGTTATTGTTAGGTGCCATCAAGTCAGGTTCTATTCATAGTGACCCTGATTATTTTGGGATTTCTTCCAGAGTGGGCTGCCATGTCCATTTCACATTTTTGCAGTGCTGGGAATCGAACCTGGGTCCTCAAAGAGGGCAGAGCAGCACTTTACCAACTGAGCTAAAACTCCAGCCCTCATTTGATCTATACTGTGATTTAGTTCTGATGTTTCTTTGTTGACTTTTTATCTTCATGATTTGTCTATTGGTGAGAATGAGATATGGAAATCACCCACTATTGCTGTGTTGAGGTTGATCTGTGCCTTTATGTCCAGTAGTATTTGTTTTGTGAAGTTGGATGTGCTGACATTTGGCACATATTGGTTTATAATTCTTATATCCTCTTAATATGATGTGTCCTTCTGCATCTCTTCTAATTTTGATTTGAAGTTGACTTTGTCATATGTGAGTACAGCTACTTCAGCTTGCTTTTTGAGTTCTGTTTGCTTGGAATATCTTTTTCCATCCTTTCACTCTAAGATTGAGTTTGTCATTGCCAGTGAGGTATGTTTCCTGGAGGCCGCAAATAGTTGGGTCCTGCTTTTTAATACAGTCTGCTAGGCTGTGTCTTCTAATTCAAGAATTGAGACAATTAATATTCAAAGTTATTATGAAAGATTTATTAATTGCTGTCATGTTTGTTTGTTTGTTTGTTTTTGTAATGTCTGATACTTTTCTACTTCTCATGGTATATCTGCTCTTCCTAGTGAGATTTCTTTTCCATTTCCTCCTGGTTGTATTTATCATTTTCTTCAGTGTTTAGGATTCCTTTAAGTATCTTCTGTAGTGCTGCCTTGTTGTTGTTGTTGTTAGGTGCTGTCGAGTTGGGTCCTATGTACAACTGAACAAAACACTCCCCATATGCCAGGCACATGATCTTTCATTATGTTTAAGCCCTTTGTTGCAGACACTGTCAATCCATCTAGTTAAGGGTATTCCTTTTTTTCATTGACCTGCTACTCTACCAAACATTATGTCTTTCTCTAGGGATTGGTATCTCCAGACAACTTGTCCTAAATACGTCAAATGCAGTCTAGCCATCCTAGCTTCCAAGGAGCACTCTGGTGGCACTTCTTCTAGGAATGACCTTTTGGTTCTTTTTGCAGTCCATGGTATGATCAATATTCATTTCCAGTTCCATAATTCAAAAGTATCAATTCATCTCCTCTCTCCCTTATTCAACACTTAACTTTCACAACCATATTATGTTACTGAAAATACCATGGCATGAGTCAAGCACACTTTTATCTTTAATGTGGCATCTTTACTGTTCAGAACTTTAAAGAAGTCTTTTGCAACAACTTTCCCCAATACAATGTGTCTTTTGATTTCTTGACTGCTGCTTTCGTGGGTATTGATTGTAGAATCAAGTAAAGCAAAATCTTGGACAACTTCAATCTTTTCTCCATTTTCTAAGAAGTTGTGTACTGACCCAGTTGTAAGGATTTTTGTTTTGCTGATTTGGGGGCATAATCCATCTTAAAGGCTGTGTTCTTTGGTCTTCATCAGTAAATGTTTCCAATCCTCTTCACTTTCAGCAAGCAGAGTTGTGTCATCTACACAATGCTGGTTGTTAATGAATCTTCTTCCAATCAAGATGCCATTGCCCTCTTCATAAAATTCAACTTCTTAGATTATTTACTCATCATAGAGATTGAAGGGGTGTGGTGAAAGGATACAGCCCTGATGCACACCTTTCTTGACTTTAAGCCAGGTGGTATTACCTTGTTTTATTTGAGCAACTGCCATCAGGTCCATGTACAAATTTCTTATGAAAATAATCAAGTGCTCTAATTTTTCCATACTTTACAATGTTATTCATAATTTATTGTGGTCCACACAGTAAAGTCTCTTTGCATAGTCAACCAAATATACATAGACATCTGTGTGGTGTTCTCTGCTTTTGGCTAATATCCATCTGACCTCACCAGTGATGTCCCTGATTCCATGCCCTCTTCTGAATCCGACTTGATTTTCTGGCATTTCCCTGTCTATATACTGCTGCAGTTGCTTTTGAATGATCTTTAGCAAAAGTTTACTTGTGTGTGATACTAATGATATTGTGAGATAATTTCCACATTCGATTGGTCCTCTTTTTTGGGAAAAGGGACAAACATGGATCTTTTCCAGTCAGTTGGCCAGGTAGCTGTTTTCCAAATCTTTTGTCATAAATGTGTTAGCACCTCCAGTGCTGCATCTAGTTGTTGAAACATCTCTATTGGTGTTCCTTCAATTCTTGGAGCCTTGTGTTTCACGAATTTCTTCAAGTAGCTTCCACTTCATCCTTCAATACCATTGTTTCCTGATCATATTCAACCTCTTGAAATGGTTGGGTGCCCACCAATTCTTTTTAGTATAATGACTGTGTGTTCCTTCCACCTTCTTTTCATATTTCCTGTGTCATTTAATATTTTCTCTGTAGAATCCTTAACTATTGCTGCTCAAAGCTTGAATTTTTTCTTCCATTCCTTAAGCTTGATAAAAACAGAGCTTGTTCTTCCCTTTTGGTTTTCTATCTCCAGCTCTTTGCATATATCATTATAATATTTGATTTTGTCTTCTCTAGCTGACCTTTGAAATCTTCAGTTTAGTTCTTTAACTTCATCATGTCTTCCTTTTACTTTAGCTGCTGGATGTTCAAGGGCAAGTTTCAGAGTCTGTATTGATATCTAATATGATCTCTTCTTTTTACACTTAGAGACATGTGGGGGATTGCTGCCTTAGTGGTCATGAGTTTTTTAGTTTGTGTTTATTATGGAAGGTTTTTATTTCCCCTTCAATTATGAAGGATAGCTTTGTTGGATATAGTAATATAGGTTAGCAGTTATTTTCTTTCAGGGCTGGAAGTATGTCATTCCATGATCTCCTCACTTTTAGAATTTCTGTTGAGAAATCTGCTGTTCATGTGTTTTCCTTTATGTGTGAGTTGTAACTTTCTCTTGCAGTTTTCAATATTTCTTTGTTCTGTATACCTGAAGTTTTCACTACAATATGATATAGGAAGTATTTTCTCTTCTTGTCTATTTGGAGTTCTAAATGCATCCTGACCCTGTATGACCATCTCTTTCTCTAGATATGGGAAATTTTCTGCTATTATATTATTGAATATGTTTTCTATGACTTTAACCTGTACTCATTCTCCTCCATCTATGCTCATCATTCATAAATTTGGTCTCTTTATGACTTCCCAGAGATCTTGTGTGTTCTGTTCATACTTTTTAATTTTTCTTTATTGTTTTCTGAATGCTTTAACTTATCTACTTTGTCTCCAAGTCTGGCTATTCTGTCTTCCACTTAGTCCAGTTGATTGGTGAGGTATTCTACTAAGTTTTTTATTTGGATTATTGACTTTTTCATTTCCAAAATTTCAATTTGTTTTTTTCCAGTATTTCTATCTCTTTATTGAGCTCCTCTTTCATATCCTATATTATCTTCCTTATTTCATTGAGCTGTTTATTTGTATTCTTTGAATTGATTCTTGTGTTCTTTGATTTCATTGAATATTCTTGCAATCATTCTTCTGAATTCTTTGGGATTTCATCTACTTAACCTTCACTGGAATTTGTTAATGTGGAATTGTTAACTTTTGGTGGAGTCATGTTGCCTTGTTTTTTCATATTTCTTGTGTTTCTTCCTTGGAGCTTGCACATCTGTGGCCAAGTATTAGTTTTATGTATTATTTTAGTTGGAGTAGTCACAATTTTTAAATGGGACTACAATTTAGCTAGGTTGAGATACAGATTCTCTCCACTGACCTAGGGTTGTAGCTCAGAAGCCAAACACTGGCTGAGTGTGCTCAAGTCACTGGACCCAATCCACCATGCTACTCCAAGGACAGAGAACTAACTCCAGAGGTAATCACACTTGATAAACAAACTTATTATGAAAACACAGTCATAGTCAACTAACAATAGTCACCACCACAACTTCAATAACTTTAGATGGATAAAGGTATAGGGATAATACTGTGTGTCATACAATTATAATAGTAAGGGTAAGAACAAAAAGAGTAAGTGGAATAAGACTAGTGAATAATATGAGGGTAATACATAAAATAGAAGAGGGAAAAATAAGTAGAAGGGGGAAAATACAGAAAGGGAGAGATAAGGCAGATCCAGATAAAGATAAGATGAGAGAGGTAAAGGAAGAGGAGAAAACAGACCAAAAAAAAAAAACAAAAAAGGAAAGAAACCACAAACAGACTAAGACAATGAAAATAATGAAGAATCATAGGTGGAAGAAATATGATAAAGAGGGAGAAAGGAGAGAGAAAGGAAACTGTTCTAACTGAAGACAGAAATGTAGTAAAGAGGAGAGCAGAGAGAGAAGGAGGAAGAAGGATTAAAAGTTAAGTCTTCAACCAGGCACTATGGAACAGGGCTGTCATCCAAGCTGCTTGGGAGGCTGAGGCAGGAGAATTTCAAACCTGAGGCCAGAGCTTGCCCACACAAGTGAAATCCTGTCTCAAAAAATGGGGCTGTGAGATTAGCACACTGAAAGAGCACTGGGAAAGCCTTGGGTTCAACCCCTAGCACTGCCAAAAAAATATTAAGTCTTAAAGCTGGGTATGGTAGTTTACATCTGCAATCTCAGCACAATTTTATCTCTTGGGAGGCTAAGGCAGAAAGACCGCAACACAATGCTGGACTGTGCTTTTTGGCAAGAGGCCATCTCAAAAAGAGGGAGAAAATGAAAAAATATACTTTTTATTTAAAAATTGTAAAAATAAAATTAGAGGACTGTTTTTTCATCTTTTAAGTATGTCTCTTGCATGGGCAGAGTTGCAGTCTGTTGCTCCAGCTGATTTGCCACTATATGGAGGTGTCTCTACTTCTCCCTATAGCTGAAACAGCTCTGGCAGGTGCTCTCCCTGTGGATTCCCAGGGAGGGCGAGACCTTCATTTGGCCTCTGAACTCCTCTCAGCTAAGAACCTTTCAAAATGACCACCCCAAAGTTGCCCACAGCCATACTACCGTGAGCTGTACATTTGGGAGAAAGACCCGCAGCCCACTCCCAAAACCATCAGCCATTGGAAACCCTATGAATAGCAGAGAAGCACTGACAATAATGCTAGGGATGGCACAGTGTCAGAGTGTTTTGTCTGTTGTACATAGGGTTGCTATGACCCGGACCCAATGGCACCTAACAATAACAAGCCCTATTATCAGATGAGGTAAGGAGAGAGATTTTCCTGGCACTTATATTTCACTTGGAGTACAGGATCTCTATCTGGTTGGACTACAAGACTGCTCAGTCTCAAGATAAGAGTTAATTGTGTTTTTTGAGGCTCTATTGGTAGCAAAGTCTTTGTTCCCTGATTACTCCCTCCACACATGGCAGCCCACATTTTCTCTGTCCCCTCATTCAGTTCCCTAAGTTTTTTTCTTATTGAAGGTATGGCATTTAAGTATCTAAACTTTGACTTTTGCATTGGTTCCTATTCTCTGCAGTTACACATACTTCATACTCTGAGCCATGCACTCTGAGCTCAGGGCTGAGCCCTCTGCCTGCTGGAGTGGAATTCTATTCCACTGTCTAAAGTTTTCTATTTTCCTTTTCTTTCCCCTTTCCTTCCTTTTTTCTTTCTTTCATCCATCCAGGCCAGCCGGCTGGCCGGCCGGCCGGCCTGCCTGCCTGCCTGCCTTCCTTCCTTCCTTCCTTCCTTCCTTCCTTCCTTCCTCCATTCCTTCCTTCCGTCCTTCCTTAACTTCAGTGCCAAGGCACAGCAACCCACCTCAGTGGATGGCTGCTGTCCAGCTATTCCCAGTGTGTTCTGAGTTTCCACCAATAGGTGCTTTGGAGTCATCTGCCAGTGTTCTGTCTCTCTAAATTCAAATTTCTGTTTTGAAAATTAAAATACAAAAATATTGAGTACTGGTGTTAAAAAAAGAATAAAAATGGTGAAAAGTAGGTAAAGCAAGCCTGCAGCCATAGCCCTGTGGCATCCGATCCCATCAGATCTCAGAAGCTAAGCAGGGTCCGGCCTGGTTAGTACTTGGATGGGAGACCACCTAGGAACACCACATACTGTTGGCTTCGGAGAAGGACCCAGTAACCCAGTCCCAAAAATCAATTCACCATTGAAAACCCTATGAAGAGCAGAGAAGCAGTGACAGTGGTGTTTTGCCTGTTGTACCTAGGGTCACTACAAGTCAGACACCAACTTGATGGCACCTACCAACAACACGTAAAGCAAACGATCATTTCAACAAACAAAACTACAACTATATGGAATACTGAGAAATACTTTAGAACATGGTCAGCAAACTTTTTATCATAAAGAGGTAGATAGTAAAGTGTTTAGACTTTGCACCACACAGTCTGTAATGAATGCAGAAATAAACAGTATGCAAAGGGATGAGTCTGTTTTCCAGTAAAACTTTATTAAGAAAAACTGGGAAAGGGCTAGATCTGGCCCCAGACCTTAGTTTGTAGACTTTTACCTTAGAATTTTGATACTATCACCAAAATCACCACCTTAAATATATTTTTTGTTGTTGTTAGGTACACTTGAGTCAGGTCTGATTCATAGGGACCCTATACTCAGCACTATGTCAGTGCTTCCCTGCTATTCATAGGGTTTTCAACGGCTAATTGTTTCGGGATTATTTCGGGAGTGGGCTGCCAAGTTCTTCTTCCATTTTTGTGGTGCTGGGGATCAAACCCAGGTCCTCAGAGCATGCAGAGCAAACACTCTACCAAGTGAACTACATCTCAACCTGTTCTATAAATATATAAATCAAGTAAACTCATGAAAAGGCTGGATTAGATTATCTCCAAAGTCCATACTAATCCCAACATTCTGAAAGTTTGTGAACACTGACTAAGGCATCTCTCATGGTAGTTTATTTTATGTCTAGCAAAATTTGCCAGACATGTACCTTGAAGTAGAAAGGTAAAAATATTGGCAAATGTATTTTATTCATAGAATTATTATCATGACCACTGTCAGGTTATATTCTCAAAGATCAAATGCAAAGAAGTTCAAAAGATTCCTGCTATACTGTATTGTTAGCAAAACACGGTCATAAAAGAAAGTTACCTGAGAAGAATGATGCCTAAATTGGGAAACCCTCTCACTTTCCTCTGCATTGTGGCTAGATGAATTCTGTTACTTGGGCAGCAAGCTGTTCAGCACATGCTTCTTTAAGCAGAAGAAAACAGAATCAAATCTAGTAGGTTCTTGGACTCATTTTGGTTTTTCAGTTTTTAATGTATATTATCTTTCCCTATAAACTGACCCATTTCTAGCTTACTACTGATTCTTTGCAAATCTAATGTTTAGTGGTTAGTTCTTAATGTAATTCATCATCACCTCATTCACAAATTAGAACAGTCTCCTGCCTAACTTCTCTTTCTTTGTAAACCATCTCATAAAAATACCCTACAGGTAGCAGCCAACACCCTCTGCTTCAGAGTTTTCACTAGTTCTTTTCTCTACATTAACCTGTTTGAGCTTAAGTTGGATTATACAAAACCTATTCTGTATTTCGTGGAGTACAATTTGAGTCAGTATCATTATTTTTACTTATATGGATTTTCCCCATTATTTTTGATAACAGCCATAATTCTCATCATTGCTAGTTAAAGAAACCTTTTTGGAAAATAAGAATTCTGAACAGCTACTTAAATGGAGCCCCCAAAATAGCTCTCTATAACTCTTGCTTTCAGTACTAGCTTATTAAATGTATAATTGAGCACAGCTAAACCAAACAAAATTCTCAGGAAGCAAATTAATTTCTTAAAAACAACTGTGATGAATTATATATCTTATATATCACTGGAGACTGGTATCTCTTCATTTAATAAACTTTGAAGTTCTTTGAAGATCAATTAAAATCTCTGATTCATTGACAGGAAGTCATTAGTGATATATCCCTGATGATCCCTTTTCTCCAATTACAAATTGGTAAATTAATATTCTTATTTACATAATAAGTCTCCAAGTTTATGTTAAGTATGATCAGTTCCTCAGAGTCCCATTAATACTGAAAGAACAGGTAAGATCAAATTTTCATAGCATGGAGTAATAGAAATCTTTGGAAGAAAGCTGTTGAAAATCCCAGCCTTCTATCCTCTTATTTAAGATAGCTCCAAAGTATAATAAGCACATCTCTTTATTAACTTCCCTACCTGTCCCAGGTAGGTAAAATATATTTAATAAAGATTTTATTGTATCCATTAGATAACTTTGAATTGGTACTACAGAAGACATATAAAAATTCTAGAGATTTTATTAGTTCATTTAATTGAAATATCTAAAGGAAGGTAATATTTCAGATAGTATGAGATCCATTGGCTCAATTATGTCAACAAGGTTAGTAGTCTCTTTTCTTCTCCATTTTCTGTTTTCCATGAAAGCATCTTCTGATGCATCACTCTCACCTTGGTTTTGTTGATACAAATGTCCCTATATAGGCCAAGCTGGTCTGCAACTTATTGTGTAGCCCAGGCTGGCCTGCAACTCACACTCTTTCTGTCTCAGTCTTCCAAATACTAAGACTACAGGTCTACATGGTATGCCACCATTTCCAGCCTTTAGGCTCTTTAGGTGCTTTCATCCTAAAATTTGCCAATCATTTTGGTAGTATATGCTGTCTTGTTTACTTATAGTTGCACTTCTTTCATATTTTCTTTAAAAAAAAAAATCTTTCACCCTTCAGGTATCTCCTTGCATCTACATGGCCTGAATTAAACCATGTGCCCATCCCTGAACTGAACACGGGCAGAGGAATGGACTTCATTGTTTGAATTAAGACAATCTAGGACACTTTCATTGTTGAGGGTGAGGTTGCTACTTTCTAAAAATGGCAGAGGAGTGATCCTCTAAAGGAAATTGTGGAATGAGGAAAGATAGATGATATGCATCAAACAACCAGTCCCTGTTGCAGCTCTTCCCTATTTTTTATGCAAAATAACTTCAATAATAAGTAGTATTGTATACTTTGTTCTAGTAACACTTAGTGCTCTTGTTGTTAGGTGCTGTTGTTGTGTCCAACTCATAGCAACCCTCATAGGGTTTTCAATGGCTGATTGTTTTGGGATTCCCTCAGGAATGGATTGCCACATCCTTCTACCATTTTTGCCGTGCTGGGAATCGAACTTGGGACCTCAGAGACTGCAGAGTGGTGCTCTACCATCAAGTCAGGTCCAACTCATAGTGACCCTATGTGCAACAGAACAAAACATTCCTCAACACTGTGCTATGCACACAATCTTTTTCATGTTTAAGCCCATACTTGCAGCCACTGTCAGTCCATCTAGTTCAGGGTCCTTTTCTAGTTGACCCATCACTCTCCCAAATGTAATGTCCTTCTGCAGAGATTGGTCGCTCCTGTAAACATGTCCAAAATATGTAAGATACAGTCTAGCCATCCTTGCTTCCAAGGGGTGCACCCTAGGGGTGCACTTCTAGAATGGATCTGTTGTTTGTTTTGGCAGTCCATAATGTGTTCAGTATTTGTCTCCAGCACCATAATTCAGAATTACTCTTCTCTTCTGTCCCTTATTTACTGTCCAGCTTTCATAAGCATATTTATATGATGCAACTGAACATACCATGGCAAGAGTCAGCCATACCTTCATCTTCAATGTGACATCTTTACTTTCCAGGACTTTAAACAGGTGTTTTGCAACAGCTTTTCCCAATGCAATGTGTTTGTTGATTTCTTGACTCCTGCTTCCATGGGTGTTGATTGTAGAACCAAGTATGGCAAAATCTTAGATAACCTCAATCTTTTCTCCATTTATGATGAAGTTGCTTGCTGACCCAACTGTAAGGATTTTTGTTTTCTTGGTGTTCAGGTACAATCCATACTAAAGACTGTGTTCTTTGATCATCAGTAAATGTTTCAAATCCTCTTAACTTTCAGCAAGCAGAGTTGGGTCATCTGTATAACACAGGTTGTTAGTGAGTCTTCCTCCAATTCTGATGCTATGTTCTTCTTCATAAAATCCAGTTTCTTAGATTACTTGTTCAGGATAGAGATTGAAGAGGTATGGTGAAAGATACAGCCCTGACACACACCTTTCCTGACTTTAAACCAAGCAGTGTTTCCTTGTTCTGTTTGAACTACTGCCTCCTGGTCCTTGTACAGATCCCTAAAGAGTCCAATTAAGTGCTCTGGTATTCCTGTTCTTCACAATATTATCCATAATTTGCCTTTGCATAGTAAGTGAAACAAAGACATCTTTCTGGTATTCTCTGCTTTCAGTTAATATCTATCTGACATCAGCAATGATGTGCCTGGTTCCTCACCAGTCTGTCTTTGTGCTGTAGATACATTTTATTTTTCAAAACCATCTTGAGAAATAAGTGATATTAAACCTCTGTTTTATAGAAGTGTAGAAAAATGGAATTACCCAAGCCCCCATAGGTTATTCATTCCAACTTCAGTATTCATGCTTTTTACCATATCATGCTATTACCATAGTAAACCAAAAAATGCCTATTAAAAACCTTAACTGTTCTTAGAAATTCATCATAGCTGTATAATTCTGGGAAAGACCACACCCTATACTGGTTATGAGGCTTATTAAGACAGAATTACAAAAGGGAAATTACTTATCTTCTTTTGCCTGCATTGAGCACAAGATCCTTACTGCAGCTGTCAAGTGGGTTGCTGTATTGCATGTGCATCAAGATACATATGTGTATATACATACATACACATTCCTGTGTGATATATCTGTATTGTACGTCTCACAAATTCTAAGACGTTTTTAATTTAGCACTTCATGAAAAATGACTAAAGACAAGTTTGAAAAGCATAAAAAGCATAGGCTCTGCCCTCTGTACTAACCTCACAGTGAATGCTAAAAACTCTATCGTTGTTGTTGTTGTTGTTGGGTGCCATCGAGTCAGTATCCGACTCATAGCGACCCTCATAGGGTTTTCAATGTCAGACTGTTTCGGGGTTGCCTTGGGAGAGGATTGCCAGGTCCTTCTCCCATTTTTACGGTGCTGAGAATTGAACTTGGGACCTCAGAGACTACAGCACAGTGCTCTACCAACTGAGCTAAATCCCAGACCAAAAACTCTATCAGACTCCATTATTTCTTGAATCAGTCAACTACTGGGCCTAAATGTATATTTCTGGTCCAGTCTGAAGTGTTTTCTGGATATCCTAACTTTAGTCTCATATTCTGTCCCCTGGGGAGGCTACTTTGTGTTTCAGCATTCTTTTTTTTTTTTTTTTTTTTTTTTTTTTTGTGGTAGTAAGGTTGACCCCAGGGCCTCGCACTTGCATGCTTTGCGAGTGCTACACCACTGAGCTGCACCCTCAGCACCCCCCCCCCTTTTTTTCCACCTTTTGATACAGGGTCTTGCTAAATTACACAGACTGCCTCTCATCTGGAACTAGCAATCCTCCTGCCCCCGTCTCCAGAGTCGCTGGGATTACAGGCAGGTGCCACAACCCCCAGCTCCTGTTTCAGCATTCTTAAAGTTTGCAATTGCATGAGGCTCTGTCTTTCATGACTGCATCATATTTATTTAATTTTTCTCAAAGGCGTTGCTTCCTTCTAGTTTTCTGCAAGAAACTAACTAGGTCTGTGGAATTATGCAGTTCTGCTTCTTTACCTAAGACCACTCTGTGGTATGAATAACCATACATTGGAAATAAATTTAAAATGTACTTAAATTCAATAATTTTCAGCAAGAATTTGTTCTAAGGCAGAAATGTTATATTAACCATAAGATGATCAGAAATCTCTTTTGAACCTTTGGCTCTGTCACAGTATTTGGGAAAAGCTGCTTATATCTGTAACTTCCTAGTAATTCCTGAATTGACATCATTTTCCTCCCAATTTCTAATGATATTGAAGTGTTATATTTTCTTTACTAGTTGTTAGTACAGAAGATATTATCCATATGTAGTAGTTTTAAGCAATGGCTGTTGACTGAATAATAGTTTGTTGATAATAATGTTTATATAATAACTCCATTATTTACCAAGTTATTATGTATTGCACAACAGAAGTACAGTTCCCTCCATAGAATTTATAATACAGCGCCACAGATGGGGAGGGCAAACAGAATTATATTAAGATGTAAATTTTAAAAGGGCAAGAGGAAGATGAAGAGGTGCTGAATATGTACTGATTTTGGAAAGAAGTAATACTAGGATTCCAAAAGTATTTGGCTTATGTTACATGTTGCTTTTACATCAAATTTCAGAAGAGATCTTTTCATTTGAAAGTAATTCCATAGCTTAAACAAAGTACTGTGTGGTTTCAAAAACATAAGTATGTACTTTTTCTAAAACAGGCCAACAAATATCTAGCAAGAGAATTCATGTGTGAATATTGAGCCAAGTAATATCTTAACTAAATGCTGATTTCAAGCCCATTTTAATAGGCATTTTTGTTATTTTTTAAGGTTGAGAAGTTAGTGATTACTTTTGTTGTTTACTGGTAAAGTTTTGTGTTCTGTTCAGATTTTTATGTTATGCTCATTTTAGCAGTCATCCTGGTAATTTAATACATTTGGTACTCTCATAAAATAAAGAAAGAAAAATTTTAGTTGTCTGGCACCATTAAGTTTACTTTAAGGCAAAAAGCTTAATGATTTTGAAAGTGGCCCACCCAAATTTGTATAATACTTGATTTGTGAGTAAGAGAAAAGGTTAGAAAAAGAGACAGTTTTAATGAGAGTTAGCCAGGTTTTTATTTTCTAGGCACTCTCATCAAAGAAAAAACAAGTCATTACCTCTAAAGCTTTTATATTTAAAGAAGCCAGTATGCCTGCCATGTTGTTATTGGGTACCATCAAGTCAGATCCAACTCATAGTGATGCTATATGCAACAGAACGAAACACTACCCAATACTGCCATGCACACAGTCTTTTTTATGTTTGAGCCCAGTGTTGCAGTCACTATATTTCTTCCCTGGCATTGTTGTTGTTAGGTACCACTGCTGGATCCAACTCAAACTTACCCTCCTAGGGTTTTCAATGGCTGATTGTTAGAGGAATGGAATGCTACATCCTTCTCCCACTTTCCTGGCATAGAGGGTAAAAAAAAAGAAAGTTCAGGAAATTGCAATTAAAATACTAATCTGCCTTTGTAAAAATTCTGATTTAATATCTGTGTATCTAATAAAAAGTGTTGTCCTAATTAAAAGTGTGAGTGCTTGTTTTTAGGGAATATGTATTCTAACATTTTAACCTTTAATATAGTAGAATAATAAACTATAAGAAGAAAAATAATCAGCTCATACTTTTTATTGCTGTATTTAGAATTAATGGGAAGCTTAAGGCTGCATTATTCAAAATGGTCATCACTGGTCACAGGTAGCTCTTGAAATGTGGTGCCTTTGAGTGGATCCAACTCATAGTGACTCTATGTACAACAGAATAAAAGACTACCTGACTGACACCGTGCCAGTCACGGCACTATTGTCAGTGTGTCTCTGCTATTCATAGGATTTTTCAATGGATGATTATTTTGGGAGTGAGCTACCAGGTCCTTCTCCCACACCTACAGCATCTGGTATTCCCAGGTGGTCTCCCATCATAGTATTAACCAGGTCCTACCCTGCTTAGCTTATGAAATCTGACAAAATTGGACACTAAGATGGTATGGCTGTAGTCCAAAATGTGGTTAGTGCTTCTAAAAAAGCTGAATTTTAAATTTCATTTAATTTTAATTGATTTAAATTTAAAATTTGATGCTTGATTGAGTTAGAAAATTTTAATCATGTTTGGAAAAACTTAAATATGTTGCTGTATTTTTCAACTGTGAGTTTTATGAAGTCTAATGGTAGATCAAACATTTTGGATGAAAATTTGCACCTAAATTGAGAGGTACCATAGTGTAAAATATCGTATTTCATCAACTTAGTTGATAACTATAAATTATCTCAACTATAATTTTTATATTGATTCATGTTAAAATAATGCTATTTTGGATATATTAGAATCAAGAAAATGTATTTGAATGAATTTCACCTTTTTAAACTTATAAAATGTAATTAACAGTAAATTTTACATTACTATTCAGCACCTAACAACAACAACAAATTCAGATCATGGTATATTTGTCTTGGACTATGATGTCTTAAGTAGCTTTTTAAAGACATCACTGGAATTTATTTGATATGTAAAACTGTAATTTGGATTAGTGATTAAATCTTGTTAAAATTATAAGTGGGTTTTTTTTGTCTCTGATACCACAGAGATGGTGGTGTGAGTAGTTTTTATTTTTTAATCAATCCCTGAGTCTAGTAACTAATCCAATATTACTTGTTTTTCTGTTTAGCTTATAGTAATTTTAGTTTTTTATTTGGTATTAGAGAAAACAAAATTCCTCAGAAAATTTTAGTAAAACAAATTGGTGGAAATATTGGGAAAGGAATAAGTATGGCTTTCATGGAATATTATTATGCCTTGGGCAATATAGATTATAGAGCACCTTAAGTCCTTAAACTATATCTAGAAAAGTTTATGATGTCCACTTTTTAACATGAAAGATGTGTTCTTTTTGTGTTTTGTCTTATCCTCACCTTAAATAGGGCAAAAAGCACAACCAAACATGAAATGCTTTTGATTGTGTCCGACATCCCTAGTAACCTATAGACATGACTCCATCATAATTTTGTCTAATTGTTCATCTGTCAATTCCTTTAGGAGGTGATTTCCTCTCCTTTCTGAGAAAGAAGAAGGATGAACTAAAACTGAAACAGTTAGTGAAATTTTCTTTAGATGTTGCTTCTGGTATGTTGTATCTCGAGAGTAAAAACTGTATACACAGGTAAGGAGAACATTTTTAAAGCATTTTTTACTTTGTTAGTAGAATGCTAGAAGCTGATACATTTGCTAAATCACTACAGTAAATTTCTTTCATAAAACATATTTTTCTCTTTTTATATTTTGTATGAAAACATTTTTTGCTAGTTGTTTATATACTGCATAGAAATACTTATTTTCCCTTACTTGAGGTGAACAATTAGACCATGAATTGACTCTTCATTAGAGTTTGTTTTATTGGACTCATGAATAGCAGTGACATAGCATTTCTATAATTTAGTAAAATAAGAAAGTATACAGTCTTAGAATAAAAGAATTGTCTCATGTGTTGCCTGTTCTCATTTTCCAAAATCATGATAATAAAATAATAATTCATGACAGTGAAATTGGGCAAGAATATAAGACTGTAGCATATCCGTTACTTCGAAGGAGATTTTAGAAAACTTTCTCTGATTATGCATAGTGCCCTGATCTCAGTGCTTCATACATTATAGCTTTCGTTGCTTATAGCTAAAAGAATTCTTTACTGCTAAATGTCACTGTATCTTCAGATCTGTTGCAGAACTCAGATCCTAAATATGACTAAGTGTACAGAAAAAAGGTCAAATAGAACAGTGAAGTTTTTATTCACTGCATATATTAGAGCAGGATTCATTGTCAAATTGAGCTTTTGTAGATTTTATCTGAGCTGGTTTCATAACTGAAGTATATTTTTTCCAGAGGTTTTCAATTTTACAGCTTTTAACTTGTCTTTGTGGCAAGGTTGTTGACTTATTATTTTGGTGTTCTATGATGTGTAATTACAGCAAAACAAAGTTATCTTCACCTTTACAGTACATTTATTTTACCTCAGTGGTTATTTTTAGCTTTATTTTCCCAAAACATTTTGCTTACTATTCAGTTTCATTTTAGAACTAAAATTATGAACTAGTTTTCAAGTATGGTTCAAAATTGAAAGTATTTTTAAAATACATTTCAGTGAGGATACTATTTTCCTGGAAATTAATACAACTAAAGCTAAACTACCATTGTATTTCAGTTTTACTTTGTATGAATATTACACCAAGTCACACTATAAGAATTTATTAAGATTTAAAAACAATTTGAATTTGGACAAAAATTGTGTTATAAATTTCATGAACATAAAATCTTTTTATTAAACATACATTAACATAAAGCGTTTTTATATTTATTGAGAATTTATAATTTTGTTTACTGAGGTGTTGTGAGGTTTTGTGTATCAAATATGCCGTCAAATTCTCTGCTGTAGTCAGTCATTTGGTCTCAGGTTTTTTGTTAAACTATTAGGCCATCTGTGGTTTTTTTTAATAATACTAATTGATGTTTATTGAGAAGCCGTTGGCTGTAGATATTTTAATGTAGCATAATGGCATGATGGAACAGCTTTTCTTTCATACTTGAACTTTGTGGCACAAAAATGTTTGAAGACTTCATCCATTTCCTCAGAAATCTTGCCCTCTCTGTTGACATTCATACCACTGTCTTCTGATGTCTCTATTCTCTCACCATGCTTGTAAATTTTTCCATTATCACTACAAGCCTAGTTTTGCTAAATCCTCACTTGTCAGTGGGTTTGGTATGAGATTATACAACTTTCCATCATCTCTGTCATTAACTTCATAAAATCTCAACTCCTTTATGGTATATGTAATTTCACCACCAGGATTTCCTCTCTGAGTTTTTCAAAACTTAGCCTAATTCCAATATCATAGTGTTGTGTGCTGATATCATTAAGTGGCCTTTGTTTCTGTAAGCACAGCTAAGATCCTGTTGCCTTAGCTTCTGATACAAAAGAATCCACACAGTATTTCAAAAACCCCTTAGCTTTAGTAGGGAAAGAATAAAATAGAATATGTTATCGATGGCAGTGTTGTTAGGTACTGTCGAGTCCGTATCTGACTCGTAGCCACCCTACATACAACAGGCAAAACACTATTGTCAGTGCTTCTCTGCTATTCATAAGGTTTTCAATGGCCAGTTGATTTTTGGGAGTAGGTTGCTAGGTCCTTCTCCCAAGCCTACAGCACCTGGTGTTCCCAGGCGGTCTCCCATCCAAGTACTAACCAGGCCCAACCCTGCTTAGCTTCCGAGATCTGATGGGATCCAACACCCCAGGGCTGCAGCTGCAGGCAAAATAGAATATGGTAAAGCGTAAATACTTCCAATAAATAAGCCCTGTGGTTCTTGGTTTCTAGAGTATATAGGGGTATGTTCCTGCTTTGTCAGGTGCCCTTAGTTTTTATCTTTTTCTTTAAAAACTGGTCATTGTTAATGTACAACCTACTGGGTTTCATTATGCCATTTCCATATGTGCATTTCATTGTACATTGTTCACGTAACTTCACCTGTGAACATTGCTCATGTAACTTCATATGTGTATCCCAATTTTGATATAAGTCCAAACTTTTTTGTATAGTCATCTACCTTTTTACATTCTCCGCAGTATTACGTGAGTGACCTGGTCCATTTACATTATTGCCAGCCTTTGGTATTATTACTATTTTTTTAATTTTAGCTATTCTAGTAGGTTTTGTTTTTCTTCTGTCTTCCCTTTTTTTCCAACATACTCATAAAGTTATGCTGTTTACATTGAGATTGACCTCTCCCCCTTCATCCCTGCTCATTGACCCTTCTCCCCCTCCTGTCTTCTCCAATTTTCGGTTCCTTCTACTATATCCCTCCCCCCTTCTTTACACTCCTTAAATTGCCCCTTCCACGCTAAGTTTAATTGAGCTTATTATGTTCTGATTTATGTATAGGATATTTTCCTTCCTTTAAGTTTGATTCAGCTCCCACATACAGCAAGAACATTTGGTATTTCTCTTTTTGGACTTGTGTTCATTCACTTAAGATGATGTTCTCCAATTACATCCATTTTGCTGCAAATGACATTATTTCTTTTTTTTTTTTTTGATTGCTGAATAGTACTCCATTCTGTATATGTACCATAATTTTTAATCCATTCTTCTGTCGATGGGCACTTTGGTTGATTCCATATCCTTGCTATTGTGGAAAGTGCTGCAATTGAATATGGACATGCAGGTATGTCTATGGTATGACAACTCATCTCCCT
The DNA here is from genome assembly GCA_007922755.1 of Pedetes capensis. Lineage (NCBI taxonomy): Eukaryota > Metazoa > Chordata > Mammalia > Rodentia > Pedetidae > Pedetes > Pedetes capensis. Next base: position 124,480 of record VMDO01001414.1, read on the forward strand.
TTGGCTATATTCCCAGTAGTGGTATAACTGGGTTGTATGGCAGTTCTATTTTTAGTTTTCTGAGGTATCTCCATATTGATTTCCAAAGTGGTTGAAGCAATTTACAGCACCACTAACAGTTTAAGAGTGTTCCCTTTTCTCCACAGCCTCACCAGCATTTGTTGTCATTTGTTTTGTTGATCTTGGCCATTCTTAGTGGAATAAGGTGGAATCTCAGAATTGTTTTGATTTGCATTTCCCTAATGGCTAGTGATATTGAGCATTTTTTCATATTTCATGGCTTTATGAACTTCTTCATTTGAGACTATCCATTCAGTTCCTTTGCCTACTTGTGTATTGGATTATTTGTTGTCTTGGGAGTTACTTTCTTGAGTTCTTTATAAATTCTGGAAATTAGTCCTCTGTCAGATGTTTAGGATGTTAAGATTTTCTCCCATTTAGTGGGGTCATCCTTAACTCTGTGGATTGTTTCCTTTGCTGTACAGAAGTTTTTGTGGTTTTAGCCATAAGTACACATTGTTAAAATTATTTTATTAATTTGACAGTTACCAATAATGTTCTTTAATTTCTGGTGCACTGCAGTTGAGGAAACTATTGTTTCAATTTCTTCCTACTTCTGGTGAATACTTTCCCCACAAATTGTTGGCATTTTATCATCAGAATTGACAGGGTCCTAGACTGCAGACAGCAGTTAGCTTTTTAAATTTTACTCTTCTCTCCAACTTGCAATATTATCTGCTGTTAGGTTTCCCATTTTGCTTTTTAAGATTTTTGATGCATTCAAAAACTTTTTAAAGTCAATCTTTGCTTGACCACAATCTTAGCAGGTTGTGCATATTCTTGTACTATTTGCCTGCTGGGAAGGCTTCCCAATTGAACATCTTGAACAGAGTCACAGAGAGCAGGTTTGATTAATAGGTTTCAATATTAGTGCCAACTGTCAGTGATTGGTAGTGGCTCTCTATGGGATGTGTTGAGGATTCCAGGATCTGCTACAAAGAGTCTGTAATTAATTAGTTATGTTTGACAAGCATTAACACGCAAGCTATCCTTGCTATAGGATACCTTCTTTTTGTTATTTTCATAAATACATTTCTAATTTTTTTAATGATTGATAGCATTTTTCTTACTAGCCGTAATACAATAACAATAATTTTCTATTATCACTTCCACAGAATTCTAAACTACCTTCTCTCTTCCCTTGTTAATCATCAGTGCTAGATGAATTTTATATCTCCATCTGGTCTTTTGTTCCTCTTCATAATTAAATATAAATGATCTTTTAGATTAATACATTGTTTCTTTTTCCTTTTAGTACCTCACCAATACAGGGCATTGAATTGAGAAAATAAATTGTTCTTTCTGTTGAAATTTTTTTGTAATAGTGAATTGATACTTTTGTTATGAAGTAAAAAATTCTAAAACTAAAGCTTGTCAAACCACATTTACTTTATTATTCAGTAAAGATTTTGAGTGTCCATTGAAAACAATGACATTTTGAATACTGGTTGAACATTCCTAATTCAAGAATCCAAAATTTAAATGCTCTAAAATCTGAAAACTTTTGAGCACTAACAGGCTACAAATGGAAAATCTCACACTCTGAAAATTTATATAAATTATTTTAAATAGTTTACAAAATTACCTTCAGACTATGTATATAAAGTATTTGTGAAACACAGATGAATCTCATGTTTAGACTTGGGTCCCATCCCCAAATATTGCATTATGTTTGTGTGAATATTTTAAAATTCTGGAAAAGAATCCGAAATACTTCTGCTCTCAAGCATTTCAAATAAGGGATAGTCAGCCTGTACTTCACAAATAAAGATAGGTGCCTATCTCTTCTCAAGGGATAACATGAAAATCACGGTCCCTGCCTTCAGATGGATGTAACAAAATACTAATAATGCATTGTTGTTGTTGATAGGTGCCATCGAGTCAAGTCCGACTCATAGCGACCCTATGTACAGCAGATTGAAACACTTCCCAATTCTGTGCCAGCCACAAGACCTTATTTATGTTTAAGCCCATTGTTGCACACACTGTGTCAATCCATCTGGTGGAGGGTTTTCCTCTTTTGCGTTGACCTGCCACTCTCCCAAACATGATGTCCTTCTCCAGGGATTGATCTCTTCTCACTACATGTATGAAATATGTAAGATGCAGTCTGGCCATTCTTGCTTCCAAGGAGCACTCTGGTTGCACCACTTCTAGGACAGATCTGTTGGTTCTTTTGGCAGTCCATGGTATATTCAATAGACATCTCCAGCACCACAGTTCAAAAGCATCAATTCTTTTTCTGTCTCTCTTGTTCAATGTCCAGTTTTCACAACCATATGATGCCACTGAAAATACCATGGCATGAGTCAGACGCACCTTCGTCTTCAATGTGACATCTTTACTTTTCAATACTCTAAAGAGATCTTTTGCCACAGCTTTTCCTAGAGCAATGTGTCTTTTGATTTCTTGACTGCTGCTTCCACGGGTGTTGATTATAGAGCCAAGCAAAGCAAAATCTTGGACAACCTTAATCCTTTCTCCATTTATTGTGAAGTTGCGTGCCGACCCAGTTGGAAGGATTTTTGTTTTGTTGATGTTTATTTGCAACCCATATTGAAGGCTATGCTCTTTGATCTTCATCAGTAAATGTTTTAAATCCTCTTCACTTTCAGCAAGCAGAGTTGTGTCATCTGTATAATGCAGGTTGTTAATGAGTCTTCCCACAATCCTGATGCCACACTCTTCCTCATAAAGTCCAGCTTCTCGGATTATTTGCTCAGCATATAAATTGAAGAGAGATGGTGAAAGTATACAGCCCTGATGCACACCTTTCTCAACTTTAAACCAGGCTGTGTTTCCTTGTTCTATTCGAACAACTGCCTGCTGGTTCATGTACAGATTTCTCATGAGCACAATTACATGTTCTGGTATTCCCATTTTCTGAAGTGTTATCCATAATTTGGTATGCTCCACACAATCAAATGCCTTTGCATAGTCAATAAAAGATAGACATCTTTCTGATATTCTCTGCTTTCAGCTAATATCCACCTGACGTCAGCAATGATGTCCTGGTTCCTCTCCCTCTTCCAAATCTGGCTTGATTTTCTGGCAGCTACCTGTCTATATACTGCTGCAATTGCTTTTGAATGATCTTTAATAAAATTTTGCTTGTGTGTGATATTAATGATATTGTTCAAAGTTTCCACATTCAATTGGATCCCCTTTTTGGGAATAGGCACAAATATGGATCTCTTCCAGTCAGTTGGCCAAGTAGCTGTTTTCCAAACCTGTTGGCATAAACATGTTAACACCTCCAGTGCTGCATCTGTTTGTTGGAACATCTCTATTGGTATCCCATCAATTCCTGGAGCCTTGTGTTTTGCCAGTTCTTTCAAGGCGGCTTGCACTTCGTCCTTCAACACCATTGGTTCCTCTTCGTATGCAACCTCTTGAAATGGTTGGTCATCTACCAATTCTTTTTTATATAATGACTGTGTGTATTCCTTCCATCCTCTTTTGATGTTTCCTGCATCATTTAATATTTTCCTTGTATAATCTTTCACTGTTGCCAGTCGAGGCTTGAATTTTTTTCTTCACTTCCCTAAGCTTGAGAAACACAGACCGTGTTCTTCCCTTTTGGTTTTCTGCCTCCAGCTCTTTGCACATGTCATTATATATCTGTTTTTGTCTTCTCGAGATGCCTTTTGAAATCTTCTGTTTAGATCCTTAACTTCATTATGTCTTCCTTTTACTTTAGCTGCTCTACATTCAAGGGCAAGGTCCAGCATCTCTTTTAACATGTAATTTGGTCTTTTATTTTTTTCTTGTCTTTTTAATAACCTTTATCTTTCTTCTTGAATGATATCTTTTACGTCACGCCACAACTCTTCTGGTCTCCTATCACTTGTATCTACTGCATTAAACCTATTCTTGAGGTGGTCTCTGAACTCAGGTGGGATATGCTCAAGGTCATACCTTGGCTCTCGAAAACTTGTTCTAATTTTCTTCAGCTTCAGTCTGAACTTGCATATGAGAAGTTGATGGTCTGATCCACAATCAGCACCTGGTCTTGTTTTGGCATTTAATATAGAGGTTTTCCATCATCTCTTTCCACATATATAGTCAATTTGATTCCTGTATGTTCCACCTGGTGATGTCCATGTGTATAATCTCCATTTATGTTGTTGAAAAATGTATTTGTGATGAAAAGGTCATTGGTCTGACAAAATTCTATCATGCGATCTCCAGCTTCGTTTCTGTCACCAAGGTCATATTTTCCAACCTTTGCATTCCAGTCACCAGTGATTATCAGTATGTCTTGATTGCATGTTTGATCTATTTCAGATTGCAGAAGCTGATAGAAGTCTTCCCTTTCTTCATTTGTGGCCTTAGTGGTGGGTGCATAAATTTGAATAATAGTCATATTAACTGGCCTTCCTTGTAGATGTATGGATATTATTCTATCACTGACAACATTGTGTTTCAGGACAGATCTTGAGATGTCTTTTTTGATGATGAATGCAACTGCAGTTCTCTTTAGTTTGTCATTCCCACTGTAGTAGACCGTATGATTATCTGACTCAAAATGGCCCATGCCGGTCCATTTTAGCTCACTGATGCCTAGAATGTCAATGTTTATGCGCTCCATTTCTCTTTTAATGATTTCTAATTTTCCTAGATTCATACTACGTACATTCCATGTTCCAATTATTAATGGGTGTTTACAGTTGTTTCTCCTCATTTTGAGTCATGCCACATCAGCAAGTGCAGGTCCCTGGGGCTTTACTCCACTTCCGTCATCACGGTACACTCTACTTTGAGGAGGCAACTCTTCTCCAGTAGTCTTTTGAGTGCCTTCCAATCTGGGGGGCTCATTTTTTGGCACTATATATATGACAGTGTTTCTTTGCTATCCATAGGGTTTTCAATGGCTAGTTGTTTCAGGAGTGGTTTGCCGGTGCCTACTCCCTAGTCTGTCTTAGTCTGGAAGCTCAACTGAAAGCTGTCTACCATGGGTGACCCTGCTGGTATCTGAGATACTGGTGGCATAGCTTTCAGCCTCATAGCAACACACAAGCCCCCACAGTGCGGCAAACTGACAGACCTGTGGGGGAATAATGAAGAGAGGTAATTACTTTTGTGATGTGTATAAAATTCTTTTTGAGTAATATCAAGAATGTCTAGTATGAGCTGTTAGTGTGTGAATTTCTGTGAGAAAAGTCAGAAAGTTTTGCAAAGGATATTATTTGAATGAAACTTGATGGGTGAACAAGTCGTTATATAGGAGAAAGAACATTCCAACTGAAGCAAAGTTATAGTGGTATGTGTGAGAGAGAGTGTGACTTAATACTAAACTCTGAAGTTTCTTAATTATCAGGATGAGAAATCCAGTGGAGATAAGGCTGAGCTAGGTAAGCAGGGTTATTCTCAGCTAAAGCCATATATCCCTTTTAATTAGGCTAAACTGGATGAACATACTCTCAGATTATTTTAAGAAAGTTGAAATGCTATGGCTTTTAACTGGAAAAATAACTTGAACAAAATTCACAAAACCCTTAAAATTCATAATCTCATGAAAATGTGTAGATGTCAGTCCAGTTTTATTTTTAAATTTCATCTGAGATACTAGTTTACTCTTAGGAAAGTTAAAATTGCCTAAAAAGAAATAATATTCACTTCATGTGTGTGTTCTAAGAGATTGACTCATGATTTCAAATAAGGTTTAAGGATGTGTGCTTTTCAAGACAAATGTAAAATGTTATATCTAATTTATTTTTGGTTTTTTGAGACTTTATGTTTTGTGAACCTAGAAACTGGGAAGCAGTGAGAAACCAAGGCAGCAATCTCTTAGTGTCTTTCTCTTTGATTTCTTGGACTTTGATTTCTTCTTGCTGTTTTGCTGCTTCATTTCTCTCTTGCTCTGAAGGCTGCATTCCGGTGCCCCATTTGCAAAGGGTCCCAAATGGTATTTAAGTCCATGTACCCTCCTGCACCCAGTATCTGTAATGCTTTTTCCCAGTTGTCTTTGAGGATTTTTTTCCTCTATTTTTTAAACTCCAACTGATTACCTAGCATCTGAGCTCTTCTTAAACTTTGAGTGTATTGAAGAAGTATTTTGTTCTTAATATTTTAAATAAAGGCAAAATAAATAGAAAATAAAATATAAGCAAAATATTTTCGTTAGTTTTGAACTCTTCGTCATTTCTGTCTCTCAATAGAAGGCACCTTAAGATGACTTTAAGTAACTGAAGCTAAAAAAGATTAAATGAAGGTCACCTTGACAATTAGTGTTGGGGCTACTGTTAGGTCTTGGGTATGCTGCCTTTGTTCCGACATATTTCCTGTCATTCCAATGCCTGGATTTTACTTGGTCTTGTTCAAGTATTAGTACATTTGTCTAAAATGCTTGGGACCAGAAGTGTTTTGGGTTTCAGAGCTTTTGAAATTCTGAAATATTTGCACATACATAATGGGATATCTTGGGGATGATACCCACATCTAAACACAAGATTTATTCATGTTTCATATACAACTTATAACAACATAGAACTCATGCACATAGCCTGAAGGTAATTTTATACATTTTTAACACATCTGTGCTTTGATGGCAGTTAAGTGTGGATTTCATGCTTGTGTCATCATGTTGGTACTCAAAAGTGTTCAGATTTTGGAGCAGTTCAGATTTTGGATTTTTAGATTAGGCATGATCAACCTGTAACCCTAATGTTGTTGTTGTTGTTATGTGCCATCGAGTCGGTATCCGACTCATAGCGACCTTCATAGGGTTTTCAATGGCTGAGTGCTTTGGGATTGTCTTGGGAGTGGATTGCCAGGCCCTTCTCCCAGTAACCCTAATATCTGACACTTATTGAATGTTCACTGAGTACTGTGCACTGTGATATGTGCTTTAATTGCAAAGTCCAACAATGTAACCTTCATGAGAGCAGTTATTATTTTAATTGTGTTGCTTACTATAGACTCCAAAAGCCTGGCAAAGTGCTTAACACTTAAAGGTGAATAAATGTACTTCCAAAGCAGCAAGAATTCCTATTGTTAAGCTCATTTTACATGTTTGGAAATTTACAATTAGGGAATTTGAGTATCTTGCCCAAAATCATATTAAAAGAAAGCAGCAGATCCAGGATATGAATCTCAGTGTTCTGTTTCTATTGTAAATCCTGTGGATTCGCTATGCTAGACTCTGCTGCCTTCCATGATGAAGTGTCTTCTGACCAATTAGGAGACTCAGGGTAGAAGGCCAGACTGCACTTGGTGTGATGGTTCAGCTTATATTTAGCAACTATACTTGTTATGATCATGAGTAAATGCAGGATGCTAAAGCCTGTGAAATGTAATTTTAGAAAGACATATTAATGTGTTGTTTTTAACAAATAGTGAAATGTAGTGTTTTGTTATTGCAGTTCCATTTAATAAGAGCTTGACATTTTTTTCCTTATACACTATTGTTTACATATCCCCTTCTGCTTTACTATTAATTTAAAACACAAGATTGGCATAGGGATGTGATAATCTCAGTTGATAGCATTTATGTTGATTATCTTGATCTAATGTTTGACTACAATTTTGAATATACTAAGTTGTATTTTTTTTTTCTTTTTTGTGGTACTGGGGGGTTGAATCCAGGGCTTCATGCATCCTTTGCATGTGTTCTGCCACTGAACTCCACTCCAGCCCAGTTTTCACTTTTTTCATTTCAAGACAAAGTCTCACTAAGTTGTATAGACTGCCTCTAGCCTCGAACTTATGCTCCTCCTGCTTCAGCCTCCCAACTCTCTGTGATTTCAGGTATATTCCACCCTATCTGGCTATATTTTTATTTTCTATTCTAAGTCAGTTTTACCACAATGATGAGGACTGCTTAGTAATTTTAAATGTCTTAAAAATATATGGTCTTTTCTTAATTGTTTTTTCTAGTGCAATTTGGTATTTGAATATGTAGTGTGATTATCCTGTAAAGATATCATAGGAATATCTTTCTAAAAATTATTTACCCTGGTACTTTATTCAGTGTGAGAAATTCTCACCAATAGTTTTACTCATTTTAATTCAGGGATTTTTCCTTAAATTCACATAAATGGTGTATTTCCAGAAACGAAAAAAGAGGCCTTTGCTTATATTAGAATCAATGAATATGTTGGCTGGGTTAATTTACCATAGTATCTAGCTGCTTCCTTAGAATGCAATAGTGAGAGATTTGAGGTAAATGGTTAGAGGACAGGTAAGTTTTCATTTATAGTTATTGGTAGGATAGATGCAGCATGTATAAGACATTGTTCAGAAATTCAAGGCAGTCTACTAAACAGACTGGAAGTCCATGAGAATAAGAGGAGAGGAAAGGGAAGAAACAGGAGTACTTTAAAGCTATTTTATGGTTTGGTTAGGGCTATCCTTGTTTTATGTTAACAAATGATGGGAGATAAAATTTGCCAATGCTTCATAACTTCATTAGTTCTGACTTAAATATTAAGTCAATTGCAGTAAGTAAATTTTGGGTTTAAAATGTCAAAAAAAAAGTATTCTTTCACATTAAATTACTACAAATAGCTGGAATTACTCTTTTTCTCTTAAGGTATGTTTGACTACAAGGAAAAGAAACTGCTAAAGCTGTAGTAGATTTATTATAAGAAAACTGTTATTTCACAGAATTCAAAGAAAGTCCTGAGAGGTCCTTAGGAAATGGGGCACATTGGGGAACTGAGGTAGCATCTTTTTGTCATTCCCTTTGGTTCACTTAGACTTTTATTATTTCCTTTTGCTGTCTCATTGCTTTATTTCCCTCTTCTAAAGATTACATTTCTGTGCCCCATTTGCAAAGTGATCCCAAATGACATTTGAGTCAATATAACCCTCCAGGTTCTGGCATCTACTGTTAATTGTCTTTGAGTTCAGATTTCAAGTGCTTGACAGAATTGATTGACCAGCCCTACAGTGCACATCTAACTTTGTTTTAATCAATGACATCACTAAGCAGGGAAGAATGTGCAGGGCACTAATAAGGGAGCTAAAGTAGCCAACCTCTGTGTGTGAAGGGGAAATTCTCAGAGGATGGGACATGTACTAAGTGGGCTTTCCCAAAGGGTAGTTGTCACACAATGAGTGTCTGCTGTTGACAAGTGTATTCATTGTTTCATTTACTCATATTTTATGAGGTTGATACTATTCATCTCCATTTCACAACAGAACACAGTGAGCCACAAAAGAGTAACTTCTCCAGTGCCACATAGCTAGTAAGACTAAGAATCAAGCCTATGCAGAGGTGTTGGCAAAGCCTGTGGAACAAAGCAAAAATTTAAACTATGTATTTAGATGCCTTTCCCAGTTTCTTGCCTTTAGTGAATGTGATCAGCCATATGGATCTCGCTTATGAAGCAAAATTTAAAACCATTTAAGAAATGCTGACTTAGAGAAGGTCTTGTAGGAATAAGGGAATACTTTTCCAGTCTTATGTTTTTCTGGGGTGATTCACTCCCACACTCTCCCAAGGTATAGGGACTGCAATTGGTCCATGCAGTCTCCTTGAATCCTAGCTTTTGTTGAGTCTTACAACCAGGAAGAGACCAGTCTCAGAACAGTGGGTTCATGATTACCCAGATATTTGACTGACTATTATTAGAATTTATGGTCTCAAGTTGAGTCTGATTCTTGATAAAAACAGGTCCCTTTTCCTAATTGGTGTCAGTTGAATGGAAGTTCTAAACTGTGGACTAAGAAGCTCATTAGAGCTTCTTGGGTGATAGAAGATTGTGTGTTAGTTTTCTAGCTTCTAGTTTGTTTCCTACTCCCTGCCATCCCAAGCGTAATCAGAGCCATCAATACTTAGAACTAGTAACTCACGTCTGGGCAATTTGCTAGGAATTGACTCTTCTAATTGATTTCAAGAATTGTTGGGCTTTCTTGTCCAGTTGTTATTTTTAAATATTATTCATCCTTTATTTTGTATAATACAAATGCACTATGAGAAAACCATTCACATTTCTCTTTTAAAATATTTTTGTGCCAACACAAACAGTTTCTCTCCATATTATTAGCTCGTATCTCCCAGGGCTAATTTGCAGAGACATTTGGTAACTTTAGCCTAGTGATCAAGACCACAGATTTGGAATTGTAATGTTCTATGTATGAATCTGGGTATACCATATATTAGCCTTTACCCTACATTATCCTTTGTCACAGTCCTTACCATAATTTTACCTTGATTTACTATGGTTCAACTTAATTTTCAGACTTTTAATGGTACAAAAAGTGTGTGTATATATATGTATATATATATGTATGTGTATATGTATATATATATACATATATATAACAAATATATATATATGGTGTATATATATATATACACCATAATTAAAATTTTGAATTTTGTTATTTTTTTCTGAACTAGTGTTATCCATAAGATACTCTCTTGAGTCACTGCTCAGTCTTCCATTCAGTCACAAGGGTAAATAAACATTCTGTACTTCACAGTACTGTTTTCCTAATCATTAGCATATTAATGTTCAGTAAGTTAGGTGTGTTAAATGCATTTTCAATTTATGATGGATTTTTAGTGCTGTAACCCCATCAGCAGCAGCAGTATATTGAGAGGGAACTGCCAGAAAGACAAGTCAAATTCAGAAGAGAGCATGGAACCAGGGACATCATTGCTGATGTCAGGTAGATATTGGCCAAAAGCAGAGAATACCAGAAATATGTCTAACTATGTTTTCTTAACTATGCAAAAATATTTGACTATGGATCACAACAAATTATGAAAAACATTGAGAAGAGTGGGAATACCAGAGCACTTCATTGTACGCCTGCAGAATCTGTACTTGAACCAGGAGGCAGTCATTCGAACAGAACAAGGAAACATAGCTTTGTTTAAAGTCAGGAAAAGTGTGCAGCAGGGCTGTATCCTTTTACCATACCACTTCAATCTCTATGCTGAGCAAATAATCCAAGAAGCTAGACTTAATGAAGAAGAACATGGTATCATGATTGGAGGAAGACTCATTAACAACCTGAATTATGCAGGTAATACAACTATGCTTGCTGAAAATGAAGAGGATTTCAAACATTTATGGATTAATATCAAAGAACTCAGCCTTCAGTATAGATTGCACCTCAACATCAATTAAACAAAAATTCTGGCAACTAGGTGGGTAAGCAATTTCATGATAAATGCAGAAAAGATTGAGGTTATCCAAGATTTTGTTTTACTTGGTTCTACAATCAACACTCACAGAAGCAGCAGTCAAGAAATCAAATGATACATTGCATTGGGAAAAGCTGTTACAAAAGATCTCTTTAAAGTGTTGAAAAGTAAAGCTGTCACATTGAAGACAAATTTGCGCCTGACTAGAGTCATGATATCTTCAGTCACATCATATGCTGGATATGAAAGCTGGATGATGGATAAGAGATACAGGAGAGGTATTGATGATTTTGAATTACGGTACTGGAGTGGAGATGAACATTAAATGTACCATGGGCTATGGGAAGAACCAACAGATCTGTCATAGAAGAAGTGCAACCAGATGCTCCTGAGAAACTAGGATGGCTGGACTGCATCATATGTATTTTGGATATGTTGTCAGGAGGGACTAATATCTCGAGAAGGGCATCATGTTTGGGAGAGTGGCAGATCAATGAAAAAAACAAAGACCCTCAACTAGATGGATTGACGCAGTTGCTGTAACAATGGACTTAAACTTTAAAAAGATCGTGTACATGGCACAGTGTTGGGGAGTGTTTTGTCCTGTTGTACATAGAGTCACTGTGGGACCTGACTCAAAGAACACCTAAGAACAGCAGCCCCACTGGAATTTAAGGAGTATCTATATGTGCATAGCTATGTTCTTGTGTATGTGTGTGTATATATGCATATGTATTTATATATACACATGCATACAAATGTTTTACTTTTTATTGCATATCTTCCACAACTAGGGTGCCAACTCCATGAGGAAATTTTATTTTTTTCATTATTCAATCATCAGTACAGAGAAGAGTACTAACATCTAGTCAGTGCTCAGTAAAAATTTGTTGGATGGTTGAAGAAATGAAGTTTTTACTTTGCTTCAGATTTTCCTGATATACTAATCTGGGTTAAGGTCACTTTAGTAGGAAATGAGCATCTCAAGTGTCTCCCTTAGGAAATATCCTTACAGCATTTCTAGGGGGCAGCAGATTAGCATGAAGAGACCACACATATCCCTACCATTTTAAGATTAGAGTAAGTTACCTATTTGATAATACAGAGACTTCCAGGAAAAAGATTGCCATATAAAGCTAGAGGCAATAAAGGATATCTTGATTCATTTTACTGTGGTTCCCAGAATGTCTAATGATGATTGCATCTGAACAGGAGCACTTTTGAATCTGAGAAGCTCATTTTCTTGCTATACTGTAGTGGAGTTTATGGAACTATTCAGGGAACACTTGTAAATCTGTGTAATTTTAAACATGAGATCCTACAGATTCTTGTCCCAAACTCGGTGTCAACAAGGCCACATCCTCATTCAGGGGAGAAAAAGCAAAGATTATACCTAGGTATCTCAAGGCAGTTTGTTTCTATCTCCAGCCCATTTTTCTATATTTGGCTACCTCAGCCTCATTACTTTTTTGGTTAAGTGTTACCAATACTGAGAATGTTTGAGCCAAGCAATCTTCTGTCATGGTTTTTCTGTGGTCATAGTGGTAAAAGTGAAACAAGTCTCAGCTTTCACAAAAGTTACCAAAGTGGAGGGAAGTGGATGACTAATGGATTTTTTTAAAATACTAAGCAAACAAATATCACACATATACAGGTGTGAAATAGATAACAATAAAACAGAATGGATGGAATACAGGGATGGTGGAGGTGGGTACTATTTTATGTACTACATTGAGAGAAGACCTAAAAGAGAGAAAGGAGCAAGCAGGTGAACACCAGTGGGAAGAGCCTTCCTGCCAATGAATGTAGTAGGTGAAAAAAGGCCATGAGCAGGTGCTAGCTATGTCTACAGAAGGCCCACAAGGAGGATGGAAAACTAGGTTAGTTATTAGGTGCCAATATCAAAAATGCTTGTGACCCATTGAAAGGGCAATAGCTTTTAGTTTGCATGTAGTGAGGCCCACTGAGGACTAATTTGGGGTCTCTGCCAGGTTTTTAAAGGATCAGTTGGAATTCTTTTTTGAAAATACATTGTAAATGGGCAGGTACAGAGCAAAAAGACCAGAGGGCTATTGCAATCATCTAGATAAAAGATGATGGTAGTTGGAGCAAGTAGTGGTAGAAATCATGAGAAGTGGTCACATTTTTGGTGTATGGAGAAGGTAAGGCTGTATAGATTTACTACTATATAAGATAACATGTAAGAGAAAAGAGGAGTGAAGGATGATTTTGTATTCTCACAGAGATATCAAGGAAAAATTCTTCCTGTAGTCTTTTTCTTATAAATTCAGATGGGTTTAAGATAGCCTCTGATGTTTTATTTTGTGTATTCTAATTTTTCTAGGGGGGCTGGGATTTAGCTCAGGTGGTAGAGCGCCACTCTGCAGTCTCTGAGGTCCAGAGTGCAATTCCCAGCACCGCAAACATGGGAGAAGGGTGGGGCAACCCACTCCCAAGGCAATCCCGAAAACAATCTGCCATTGAAAACCCTATGAGAGCCACTATGAGTCAGACACAACTTGAAGGCACTTAACAACAACAACAATTTTTCTAGCACTACTCCTTCAAATGGTAATGGGTCAAAGGAACATATACCTCATAGTTTCCTTTTCACTTAGAATATACTACATGCTGAGGATTGTGTTAGTGATGGCAGCATAACTATGAGTAAGATGGACAGGCTTATAATTATTTTAAGAGGAGAAGGTGGTGGAATGTAACCATTAAATGAATGGTGCTCTGGATCTCATCCACAACATTTCTGCATTTAATTTAGGCTTATTTTTCCAAAATAACTTATAGATCTTTAAGAGATATGCCATGTAAATCTTATCCTGGTACCTAGACTGGTTGATTCAAAGATAAGTAAAATTAAACATATTCATAGTTTATTAAAGGATCATAATGTCTCCCTAGATTTTCTGGGTTTTATGACCTTTAGATTAATGTCATTATTTATTTACTTAAATGAATAACTCTATGTTGCTGCTAGTTAATAATGATAATGATCATGCTTAATTCCAGGAAAATTCCTGTTATCTGAAGAACTAAAGTGAAATGAACCAGATGTCATTCACTTAATATTATGTTTAGTATATAAACAAAAACTTTCTCTTCTGAAGTAATATTATATACTTTAATCTCTAATATAATAAATATTAAATTCTTTTATAAAATGGCTTAGAATAGTCACTGTGTATAGCCTGGTGTACTTATTTTTGCTTCTCATAGACAGGTATTTTTATAACTATAGAAAAAAATGTCTATTTTGTGTTTTTAAATTGACCTTTTAATGCAGAATTTTTTGCATAGTTTGATTTGCATTTGCTGGAAGGAATTTCTGCAAATTTTCTGTGAACATTTTATAGTGAGTAGTTTTCATGTAATAGGAATCTAATAAATATCTGACATATGAATGAATGAATGAAATGAATGAATATGTGATTTAATGAAAGTAAGTCCAAAGTGCTGATTGGTGGTTGTCAAATGATTAAGGATGTTCTAGAAAAATAATTACAAGTTATTTACTTATAAATGACAAATCTTCCATTTTTATTTTTCAGTGGTTCATTTCTTTACAGTGCACAAATGAATAATTATATCTGATGCAAAGCTGTATGCATTATATATACAGTCCATATTCTTTTATTGTCATGATTTAGTTTGAGGGCTTTGGAATTCATAAGGCATCTGATTTTTTGCTTTATTGAATGTGATTATCCCAGAATATTTATGTGACAACATCAGTCTCTTTTCAGAATACTATTGTCCTCTGAGGTCAGAAAAGGTGAACACTATCCTTTTTCAGCCTGCAGCGGTAGCCCGGTGGCATCCTATCCCGTCAGATCTCGGAAGCTAAGCAGGGTCGGGCCTGGTTAGTACCTGGATGGGAGACCGCCTGGGAACACCAGAAGCTGTAGGCTTGGGAGAAGGACCTGGCAACCCCCTCCCAAAAATCAATCTGCCATTGAAAACCCTATGAACAGCAGAGAAGCATTGACAATAATGTTTCCCCTGTTGTACAGAGGGTCGCTGTGAGTCGGATACCGACTCGACAGCACCTAAGAACAACAACAATCCTTTTTCAATGTGTTTTTCATGTAACATTAGTTACATGCTGTATTGGTTCTGTCTTATCTCAGATAATATTCAATGCTTAAGAAAGCAGTAGGCTATAACATGCTAGGCAGTGTTCACTTTCAATATGTATTTTGAAATAATTGGCATTAAAAAACAGGTGGATCATTATATATTAGAATATTAGAGTGCTGGGAAGGTACATAGTTCACTTAGTTTGTTTCTCCCTATGTGTCTTCATCCACTCATTATGTAAATTGTGTAAATAATGTTAAGAATGTAAATGCTATTCCTAGAACAGTTCTAGGGTACTTAGTTCTTTACTGTTTAAGATAGAAATCATGTAGCAAGTAAGTTTATTTCCCACTGAGCAATATTTCTCCCTTGATTCTTAAATTGTGGCTGGGGTTTAGCTCAGTTTGTAGAGTGCTGCTCTGCACTGAGGCCCTGGAGTTGACCCCTAGAACCTCAAAAATGGGAGAAGGAGGTGCAATCCACTCCCATAAGCAATCCCAAAATAATCAGCCCTTGAAAACCCTATGAATAGCAGAGAAGCACTGACATAACGCCGGGCATGGCACAGTGTCAGACAGTGTTTCATTTTGTTGTACCTAGGGTTGCTATGAGTTGAACCCAACTCTATGGCACCTAACAACAATGATCTTAAATTTTCTTTTTTGCCTCTTTAAAATTAGTCTTCTGTTTACTTGCCTAAGTTAATGAAGGAATAAAATTAAAATAATTGTACTTGGTACTTAACAGCTTTTAAACCCCCAGGCAAATGACCCAAATTAATAAGAGAAGAAAAGGGGACATTACAACAGATACCAATCATTAGATAATCATTACGGAATACTTTGAAAACTTAATACTTCAAAAAACTACAAAATCTAGATAAAATGGATAAAGTCAGAGACATACAAAATTAAATCAGGAGGATATAAACAACTTAAACAGATCTATACTAAGCAATAAGATTGAAGCAGTAATAGTCTTTCAACAAAGAAAAGCCCAGGATCAAATGGCTTCACTGCCAAATTCTACCAGATCTTTAACAAAGAATTACCACAAGTGCTCCTCAAAATATTCCATAAAATAGAAAGGAAAGATTTGATAATTACACACTATAAACATGAATTAAAGTATCTCTCTGGGCCCTAAAATATGTACAATTAAAATGCTAATAAAAACATAGAAAGGGAAGGAACATGAACAGACTCACTCTATGAAGGTAGACCTCTAACTGAAAACATTAAAAAACTAAAGAATTGCAGAAGATACTAAAAGATGGAAAGATCTTCTGTGCTCATGGATAAAAAGAATTAATATTGTGAAAATGGCTATATTACCTAAAGCAAACCTTCAGTGCCATCCCCATCAAAATTCCAGTGATTTTCTTCACAGAAATAGAAAAGAAATCCTGAAATTCATATGGAACACAAAAGACTCCAATCACCAAAACAATCCTAAGCAGAAAGAGCAATGCCTGGGGTGTCACAATATCTGATTTCAAATTATAATACACAATCCTGGTGAAAAAAAAACAGCATAGTACTGGCAGAAATATAGACATTTTGACCAATGCAATATGATAGAAGGCCCAGAAATAAATCAAGGCAGCTCCAACCACCTGATGTTCATCAAAGGTGCAAAAAAACGTATGTTGGGGCAAAGACAGCCTCTTCAACAAATGATGCTCAGAAAACTGGATATCCACATACAGAAGAATGAAACTAGATCCATGTCTCTCAGTGTGTACAAAAATGAACTCAAAATGTATCAACGACCTTAATGAGTCTTTGAAACTGCTAGAGGAAAATATAGAAAAACACTTCAAGATACAGGTATAGGCAAGAACTTTCTGAAAAGGACTCTGATAGCTGAGGAGACAACAACAAACTTGACAAATGTGATTGCATGAAAGTAAAAAGCTTCTGAACATCAAAGGAGACAGTTACTAGAGTAAAGAGCCTACAAAAGTGGAGAGAATCTTTTCCAGCTATATATCAGCCAAGGCAATGGAGAAGGTCCATATCAAATGTCAGGACAAGACCAGGTGGTGATTGTGGATTGGAATCAACTGTTCATATGCAACTTCAAACTGAAATGGAAGAAAATTAGAACAAGTGTACGAGAGCCAAGATATGACCTTGAGTATATCCCACCTGAGTTCAGAGACCACCTCAAGAACAGGTTTGATGCATTAGACACAAGTGGTAGAAGGCGAGATGAGTTGTGCCAAGACAACAAGGGTATTATTCATGAGGAATGCAAAAGATTATTAAAATGATAGGAAAAAAGAAAAAAACAAATTACATGCCAAAAGAGAATCTGAAACTTGTCCTTGAACGTCGAGCAGCTAAAATAAAAGGAAGATACAATAAAGTTAAGGAACTAAACAGAAGATTTCAAAAGGCAGGTGGAGAAGACAAAACCAAATATTTTAATGACATGTGCAAAGCTGGAGACAAGACACCAAAATGGAAAAATATGCTCTGTTTTTCTCAAGCTTGAGGAATTGAAGAAAAAGTTCAAGCCTCGAGTGCCAATAATGAAAGATTCTACAGAGAAAATATTAAACAATGCAGGAAACATCAAAAGAAGATGGAAGGAATACACAGAGTCATTATACCAAAAGAATTGGTGGATGAGCAATCATTTCAAGAGGTTGTATATAATCAGGAACCAATGGTATTGAAGGACGAAGTGGAACTGCCTTGAAGGAATTGGCAAAATACAAGGCTCCAGGAATTGATGGAATACCATAGAGATATTTCAACAAACAGATGCATCACTGGAGGTGCTCACATGTTTATGTGAAGAGATTTGGAAAACCGATACCTGGGCAACTGACTGGAAGAGATCCGTATTTGTGCCTGTTCCCAAGAAAAGGGATCCACCAAGTGTGGAAATTGTTGAATGATAGATATCATTAATATCACATGCAAGCAAAATTTTTCTATGGATCATTCAAAACCGACTGCAGCAGTATATAGACAGAAAACTGCCAGAAAATCAAGCTGGATTACGAAGAGGGTAGGGAACCAGGGACATCATTGCTAATGTCAGATGGCTATTAGCCAAAAGCAGAGAATATCAGAAAGATGCCTGTTTTTTGTGGTACTGGGGTATGAACCCCAGGGCCTTGTGCTTGCATGTTTTGCAAGTGCTGTATCACTGAGCTGCACCCTCAGCTCATTTTTTTACTTTTTGAGACAGGGTCTCGATAAGTTGGGCAGACTACCTCTGGTCTCAAACTTGCAATCCTCCTGCCTCCACCTCCTGAGCCACTGGGATTACAGGCGTGCGCCACCACACCCGGCCTCTGTCTATGTTTTATTAACCTACAAAGACATTTGACTATATAGATCATAACAAATTATGGATAACACTGCAAAGAATTGGAATACCAGAGCACCTAATTGTACTGAGGAATCTGTACATGGACCAGGAGGCAGTCATTCAAACAGAACAAGGAAACACTGGTTGGTTTAAAATCGAGAGAAGTGTGTGTCAGGGCTATATCCTTTCACCATATCCCTTCTGTTTCCATGCTGAGCAAATACTCTGAGAGGCTGAACTTTATGAAGAAGAACCAAGGCATCAGGGTTGGAGGAAGACTCATTAACAACCTGTGTTATGTAGATGACCCAACTCTGCTTGTAAAAAGTAAAGAAGATTTGAAGCATTTGCTGATGAAGATCAAAGAACATAGCCCTCAGTATGGATTACAACTAAACATCAACAAAAGAAAAATCCTTACAACTGGGTCAGTATGCAACTTCACAATAAATGGAGAGAAGATTGAGGTTATTCATAATTTTGCTCTACTTGGTTCTACAATCAATACCTATGGAAGCAGCAGTCAAGAAATCAAAAGACATATTGCTTTGGGAAAAGCTGTGACAAAAGATCTCTTTAATGTATTGAAAAGTAAAGATACCACATTGGAGCCAAAAGTGCGCATGACTCATGCCATGTTATTTTCAGTTGCATCATATGGTTGTGAAAGCTGGACATTGAACAAGGGAGACAAGAGAAGAAGCGATGCTTTTGAATTAGGTGCTACAGACAAATAGTGAATATACCATGGCCTGCCAAAGAACCAACAAATGTGTCCTAGAAGAAGTACAACCAGAGTGCTCCTTGAAACCATAGATGGCTAAACTGTGTCTTACATATTTTGGACATCTAATCAGGGGGGAGCAATCCCTGGAAAAGGACATCACATTTGGGAGAGTGGCAGGTCAATAAAAAAAAAAAAGGAAAACCCTCCACTGGATGGATTGACATAGTGTTTGCGACAATGGGCTTAAAAATAAATAAGATCCTGTGCCTGGCACAGCATCGAGGAATGTTTCAATCTATTATATGTAGGATCGCTATGAATCGGACGAGAGTCGATGACACCTAACAACAAGAAAGAATGAAATTACATCATTTACAGGAAAATGAATAGAATTAGAGACCACGCTGTTAAGTGAAGTAATCCAGACCCATAAAGACAAATATGTTTTTTCTCATATTAGATGCTAGATTTTAATATATATTATTTTAACATATATGTTGTGAAAGTAGAAGTTGACTATTTGGGTGTAGAATGGGATTAAAAGAGGCAATAAAGTATAATGGGGAGAAAGACAAATATCACATTTTCTGTCATAAGTAGAATCTTGATTTAAATACACACACACACATACACACACACAAGACAGGCAAACAGAAAGGAAACTGTGGGGATAAAGATATAAGAGGATAATGGAGGGGTGAACATGAGCAATATACAATGATTACACATGTATGGCAATTGCCCAATGAAGCTCATTAATTTTTACACTAAAAGTTAACTTAAACATCTAAAAATAGGAAATAATTAAAAACTCCTCTCAGGACATGAACATATGGCAGGATATACAACTAATCTGCCAGCCATGGTGGCACACACTGGTAATCAATTGGCTGAAGAGACTGAGGCAGGAGGATTGCAAGTTTAACTGGAAGAGCTCCATATTTATGCCTATTCCCAAAGCGGGGATCCATCTGAATGCTGCAATTATCAAACATATATCATTAATTTCTCACATAAATAAAATTTTGCTAAAGATCATTCAAAAGCACCTGCGGAAGCATATTAACAGGGAACTGCTGGAAAGTCAAACTGGATTCAGAAGAGATCATGGAACCAGAGACGACATTGTTCATGTTAGTTGGATTTTGGCTAAAAGAAGAGAAATGTCTGTCTATATTTTATTGACAGTGCAAAGGCAGTTGACTGTGTGGATCACAATACATTATGGATAATATTCCAAAGAATGAGAATACCAGAACATTCAATGTAGTCACGAGGAATCTGTACATGGACCAGGAGACTGTCGTTCAAATAGAAAAAAGAAACATTGCCTGGCTTAAAGTCAGGAAAGGTGTGGGACAGGATTGTGTCCTTTCACCATACCTCTTCAATCTCTATGCTGGGCACATAATCCAAGAAGCCGGTCTTTATGAAGAAGTACACAGTGTTTTGTTTGGAGGAAGACTCATTACCAATCTGCATTATGCAGATGATACAACTTTACTTCCTGAAAGTGAAGAAGATTTGAAACATTTACTGATGAAGATCAAAGAACACAGCCATCAGTATGGATTGCACCTCAACATCAAGAAAACAAAAATCCTTACTTGGTCAATAAACAATTTCATGATAAATGGAGAAGAAAATTGAGGTTGTCCAAGATTTTGCTTCACTTGGTTCTACAATCAACACCCGTGGAAATAGCCAACAAGAATTCAAAGGACACATTGCACTGGGAAAAGTTGTTGCAAAAGACCTCTTTAGAGTGCTAAAAAGTAAAGATGTCACATTGAAGATGAAGGTGTGTGTGACTCATGTCACGATATTTTTGATTGCATCATATGCTTGTGAAAGCTAGATGATGAATAAGGGAGACAGAAGAATTGATGAATTTGAATTATGGTGCTGGAGACAAGTATTGAATATACCATCGACTGCCAAAACATAGAACAGATCCAACCTAGAGCAAGTACAACCAGAGTGCTCCTTGGAAACAAGGATGGATAGATTACATCTTATATATTTTGGACATGTCAAGAGGGACCAATCCCTGGAGAAGGATATCATGTTTGGAAGAATGACAGGTCAATGAAAAAAAGGAAAACCTTTACCTAGATGGATTGACACAGTGTCTGCAACAGTGGGCTTAAACATAAAAAGATCATGTTCCTGGAACAGAATCAGAAAGTGTTTTGGTCTGTTGTACACAGGGTCACTATGAGCAAGATCTGAAGGCACCAAACAACAACAATAAGAAATAATAATACTAACCTGTAAAGTTCTTTATAACTAAACAAAACATGTGGCAAGTAATTTAAGAATCTACCCTGTTTATTGTTTTTCTCCTACCCACTCCTGATCTTCTCCTCATGTTTCCAGGTATTCCCCGTTTGACATATGTTTTCTTTTGTTTTGTTTTCCAGTCTAACTTCTGCATATGAGAACATGCAGTACTTCTCTTTCTGAATCTGCCTCACTTTGCATAATATGATTATTTCCCATTCTATCCATTTAGCTGCAAATGAAATAATTGCATTCTTCTTTATGGCTGAATAAAATTCTTTAGCATATGTTTACCACATTTTCTTTATCTATTAATCTGTTGATGAGCATGTAGGCTGATTCTACATGTTAGCTATTGTGAACTGTGCTGCAATGAACATGGAAGTGCAGGTGTCTCTATGGTATGTTGACTTAGATTCCTTTGGGTATATACCCCAGAGTAGAATAGCTGGATCATGGGGCAGTTCTGTTAGTTTCCTGGGAAATCTCCATACTGATTTCTATAATTTACAGTCCCACCAGCAGTGCATAGCTCTTTCCTTTTCTCCACATCCTCACCAGCATTTGCTACTGTTTGTTTTGCTGATGTCATCTATTCCAACTGGGATAAGATGGAATCTTAATGGAGTTTTGATTTGCTTTTCCCTGAAGGCTAGGAATGTTGAACATTTGTCCTATATTTACTTGCAATTTGAATTTTTTTGTAAACTATCTGTTCAATACATTTGCCCATTTATTAATTGGGTCATTTATGGAAGGATGTTCTTTATATATTTTAGATGTTAATCTTCTGTCAGATATATAGGTGGCAAAGATTTTCTCCCATTCTGTGGACTTTCTCTTTATTATTTCCTTTGCTGTGCAGAAGCTTTTTAATTGCATGCAATCCCATTTGTCAATTGTTGCTGTAATTTCCTGGGCTATTGGAATCCTTTTTAGAACATTTTTGCCTATGCCTATATCTTGGAGTATTTTTTCATATGTTTTCCTCTAGTATTTTCAATATTTAAGGTTTTAGTCTTTGATCCATTTTAAATTGATTGTTGTACAGGGTACAACATGAGGATCTAGTTTCATTCTTCTACATGTGCATATCCAGTTTTCTCAGTACCAGAATTTGCCCTTTTTAAAATGACAACATACCATATTACGAATTTCTAAGACTCTTTCTCGAAGATGTACCATGTACAGGAAAGAAAATTATAATTTTCATATCAAATATATACTTAGGTACATATCCCAGTACAAACATATCATTGAAATTTCTATTGTTTTACTTTTATAGTATCATATACTCACCTGGTAAAATTTCTTGGGTTTTTTTTTCCCCCATATTTCTTAAGCCTCTCTGTCAAAACCCGTAATACGTATTGGATACTTTCTTTGTAAAAGACCCTGTTCAGATGTGCTCCCTATTCTCAAAGAAAATGAGACATTGAAGGTATAAAAGCATCTCAGTAAATTAAAAAACAGTGTCTTTGGGGAGTAGAGTGAAGAAGAAACAAGGATAAAAGTTTTGAAGGACTTTTCCAGTAGGGGGGCAAAAGTAGCACATAGTAATCTAAGCGCCACCAACAAATACTGAATAATTTATTGAATTTATTTTCCATGATCAACTTCCTTTAAAAAAGTTAATTCCCAAGAAATTCCCTAATTAACCTTTTACCATATTTAGCAAAACTTTAAGTTGTTTTCCTCTTTATCCATAATTTCATTAAGTAAAACCTTTTCTACTTTGTAAGTATTTTGATATTGAAAAGCAGCCATGTGACAGGTACTCCATAGTTATTTGAAGTCATAAGTGTGCACTTAAGTGCTCTCTGTGTGTCAGACATTTGGTGGATATTGGAAATAAAATGTTGAGTAAATCAAATAGGTGTCTGTCCTCTGCTTATAATCTAGTGAGCAAGTACACATTAAGAGATATTTATATCAGATAGCATTTAAAAATAGAATATGATCCCAAGGCATCCCTGAAGAAGCAATATTTGAATGGAAAGTTAATAAATAAGGGAAAATGGAAAAGAGACACAATGCTCAATTAGAGGAGAAATGGAGAGGCATAGAGGTGGGAGAGAGTGACCTTTCAAGGTAATAAAAGGAATCAAGTTAAAAATATGTATGTTTTACTACATATTAATCAAACGTTTCCATAAACCTTGTAAGTTAATAAGAGTGATATAATAGTTGCATAATGGGAAAAGTAAGTGTTGTATTACTGTGTACCCCACCATGTGCCAATAAAGGGGGAAAAAATAATGGTCCAGAGTGGGGAAAAAAAAAAAAACCTAAATTGAATACTGACTTGTGATGTGTTCAGGGAGGTTTTAGAGATCAGATCTTATGAGGGTTGTTGTTGTTAGGTGCCATCAAGTCAGGTCCAACTCCAGGTTTATGAGGTTCGTCTTCACCCTGAGAACAATGGGAAGCCACTGTGGTACTTTAAATAGGAGAGATCAGAACATCTTGCTTACACAGCCACATTGTTAGCTATGTGAGTGTGTGGATCATTCCCTTCCTTCCTTTCAACTAACTGTGCCCTGTTCTTAGTAGATGAACCAGGATATATTTGTTGCTACTAATAAATTTGTTTTAACTCTAACTACTACCATAGAAGAGGTTATAAAAGTATTTAATTTCTAGGGCTTTAACAGGACATCCCTTAAATAATTCCTGTTAAATAAGATTTAAAAATTTTTTTAACATTTTATTGTGAAAATTTTAAACACACAGCACCAGGGAAACCAATGAGGAAAAATATTTTAAAAGGCCTAAACTACAGTAGAGATAGAATGTTGTTGTTGTTGTTGTTGTTAGGTGCCGTCGAGTCGGTATCCGACTCATAGCGACCCTCATAGGGTTTTCAATGGCTGACTGTTTCGGGATTGCCTTGGGAGTGGATTGCCAGGTCCTGCTCCCATTTTTGCGGTGCTGGGAATTGAACTCGGGACCTCAGAGACTGCAGCGCAGTGCTCTACCAACTGAGCTAAATCCCAGCCCAGAGATAGAATAGAGATGTAAAATTTAAAATTAGTAGGTACTGTCAATATGATTTGTTGATATGTTGGCCAACATGGGTGAAGATGACTGTAGGTTTCTCAGATCCAAATTGAAACTAGATATTTTTCAAGTAATACCACTATTTCCATTAACCATCCTTGTTGTTGTTAGGTGCCCTTGAGTCAGTGTCCAATTCATAGCAACCCTATATACAATAGGCAAAAGAGTATTGTTAGTACTTCTGTGATATTCAGAGGGTTTTTGATGGCTGATTGTTTTTTGGGAGTGGGTTACCAGGTCCTTCTCCCAAGCCTACAGCACCTGGTGTGCCCAGTGGTTTCCCATCCAAGTACTAACCAGGCCCAATTCTGCTTAGTTTCTGAGATCTGATGGGATGGGACGCCACAGTTATTAACCATCCCAGGTAGTTGTAAGTGGAAAAAGGTTTATGTGGGCATAGCAAGTTGAGTGATGCATCATTAACAAATTATGTACATAGATATTATCCCTACATTGATGAGATTTTTGAAATTTGTTATAAGAACGATTTTCTTGCACTTGTTGTTGTTGTTAGGTGCCGTCAAGTCAGTATCCAACTGATAGCGACCCTCACAGGGTTTTCAATGGCAGACTGTTTCGGGATTGCCTTGGAAGTGGATTGCCAGGTCCTTCTCCCATTTTTGTGGTGCTGGAAATTGAACTCGGGACCTCAGAGACTGCAGCACAGCACACTACCAATTGAGCTAAATCCCAGCCCCCTTCTTATACTTAGGTTATTTAAAATTATCAAAATAGCCAGTTGCAATGGCACATGCCTGCAGCCTCAGCAACCTGAGAGGCTGAGGCAGGAGGATCACAAGTTTGTGGCCAGAGGTAGTCTGTGTAAGTTAGCAAGACCCTATGTCAAGATAAAAAATAAAAAAGAACTGAGCGTGCAGTTTGGTGGTAGAGTGCTTACAAAATATGTTCCAAAAATAAAAGTTAGCAAAATAGTTCAAGTTATATTTAGACATTTCTATCACTGAACATCATGTAAGTACCCTGCCAGACAGATTTCGTTTTGTTTTGCTTCTCCAAGAAAGACTCCTCTGTTCTTTGCGAAGGATTAGAATTTTCAACTTCCAATGACTTTGTGGTTCATGTTTTTACTCTTACATTTTGTAGTTAGATGCTTCTTTACCACTCAAAATTATAAAAAATAAGGCTTACCAAATATAGCCTACAGCGGTAGCCCTGTGGCATCCAATCCCGTCAGATCTCGGAACCTAAGCAGGGTGGGGCCTGGTTAGTACCTGGATGAGAGACCGCCTGGGAACACCAGAAGCTGTAGGCTTGGGAGAAGGACCTGGCAACCCCCTCCCAAAAATCAATCTGCCATTGAAAACCCTACGAGCAGCAGAGAAGCACTGATAATAGTGTTTCCCCTGTTGTACAGAGGGTCACTATGAGTCGGATACCGACTCAACGGCACCTAACAACAACAACAACCAAATATAACATAAAGCCCTTCCTTTTCTTCCTTCCCTCCTTCCTTTGTCAAGCCATGTTGATCTACTTTGTGCTAGGTATACTGTTCTGATAGAAAATTCTGTAATAAACTTAAAAACTCTTCCTATAAGAGAGGTTTCATATAAAATATGAGATACACTCATAACCAGAATTTAACATGGAAAATGATGAAAAATCAAAGAAGTTATATAAAGTGGTTTGGATTAGGGAAAGTTACTTTTAAAGGGTCAGAAAAATAAACAAATGGGAGTCTGTAGGGGCCTTGTTGGTGTTAAAATGTCTGTACTCCTTTGACATCCTTAGTCTAATAGTAACTGTATCCTGAAGAGGTCACCATGCTTCCAAAAACGCCTAACCTACATTAGGGAGATGGAAATCAATGAAATTATTTTCTCCAATTTTTTTTTTTACTGATAAATGTTGACAAGCAATATAATACTACAGATTCTAGATATAAGTTATAATGGGATTATTTTGTCTATAGCTTGGGTTTAAAAGCTTTGACTGCTTCTGTTGCTTTATTGATTTTCTCTTTTTAAGGAAAATAATCTATCAGATGATGAAAAATAAAAATGTCAGTGGATTGCTTTATTTCTGTTTGCAAGTATAATTTGACAATGTGTTTGTCATCTGAAAAGTTAAGAAATGAATCAGTCTTCCCATTCTAAAACCTCACGAACTGAATCAAATCTTCATGAAGTTATTTGTTGCTGTTGTTGCTTAAATGTTGCTATTTCATCTTATTCTGAGAAACAAATGGATATTTGCATTCTGCTGTGCTGATGTCCATGATTATAGGCTGCCACCATATTTCAAGATAATTTTTACTGATGCAGCCCATCTTCATATACATAAAACACTTGCATTGCATTTTGCCTTTGGAATGTCACTCTTTGTAAGTAAAGATAAACATACAGTTTGAGTAAAGACAAATGGCATTTTTAAGAGCAATGTTATTTTTCACTTCTTGAGTATAAAATTATTCAGCAGTTTGGGGTAAGGACTAAAGTGAAATGAATAATGAAAAATCTGTATATGATTATACTTTTTAAAAAATGTCATAAAACAGAAGATGAATGGAATTTCTAGGTTGATAATAAAAGAATTTGCTACTTTCTGTCATTATAAATGTCAGAGCTCTTGGAAGGGAACCTACTGTGAGACAATTTGTAGAAGCACTTAGCTTCCCATTTCACCTTGCCTATGGAAATTTTATCTTTATTTTTATTTTATTTATTTTATTTTATTTTTTTGTGGTATTGGTGGTTGAACCCAGGGCTTCACGCTTGCATGCTTTCCAAGTGCTGGACCACTGAGCTGCACCCCCAGCCCATTTTTTTAGTTTTTGAGACAGGGTCTCGCTAAACTATGCAGACTGCCTCTGGTCTCAAACTTGTGATCCTCCTGCCCCTGGCTCCAGATTCATTGGGAATACAGGCATGTGCCACTGTGCCTAGCTTTTATCTTTATTTTAAGGGACTTCATTGATATTACTAATTCTTGCTCAACTGTAGTATAACTCCATTATGTAAAGACTGACATTTCATTCTAAGACCAATGAATTCTAGGAAAAGGAAGATGAATTTGCTGCTTTTAACTAAAGATTTTACCTTGTTCATTAAACATCTCAATATCTTTATGTTTTGAACTTATATGACCAGTGGATAAGGCAAGAAACACTTAACAAAAAAACCTAGGTGCTTGTTGGCAGTTTCCTTCACCCTTAATATAAAAATCAATCGGAATGCTTTGCAAATCAAAATGCAATGGGAAATTATTACTACTATTTTTCAATTCAGTGGTTTGTGTTTAGGCCAGTGGTTCATAAGGAGTATGATGACCTTGTGCATTGGTAAAATAGGAGTTTTTAATCCAACCTCTATGTAAATTCCCCCAAATCACTTTGTGGGTCCTCCTCCCTTCCTCTGTACTCAGAAAGTCATCAGCTCTTCTTAGAAACACAATACCTCTTAGATATAAGATTCTCTTTGTCATTTCTCAGAAGAAAAACATTTTGCTAATAATTCTCTTTGCTACTGTATATGATGGACAGCAGTCTTAAATCAGGATCACAAAACTGTGTCTCTGAGCCCATCACTTAATGTCTTATAGAAGAAAAGCATTTAATAGGAAACAGAACGTTAGAAATATATGTTTCTCTTAAGGTAGAAGTTGACTGCTAAGCAGTGGAGAAAGTCTTGAAGCATCTAGTTTTTTTCTTTCACTTAACATACTATCTCAGGATCCTAACACCCCAGGAATTAAACATTTAAAATTGTTTTCTGTTAAATGTAAAATGTTTAGCAACATACCTAGAATATCTTAATCACTCTGTAAATGTGAGACAGTCATAGTAGTAGTAATATTTCTGAAATACTAAAGTAACAGAAGACTGGACTTTTTTTTCTTTTTTTATATACTCCTCCTAAAAACCTGGCATCTGCAGCCATACCATTGTAGCATCTGATCTCATCAGATATTGGGAGCTAAGCAGGGTCAGGCCTGGTTAGTACGTGGGTGAGAGTCTGCCTGGAAACATCAGGTGCTATAGACTTGGGAGAAGGACCCAGCAACCCACTCCCAAAAATCAGTCTGTCATTGAAAACCTATGAATAGCAGAGAAGCACTGACAACAGTGTTTTGCCTGTTGTATATAAGGTCGCTATGAGTCAGACACCAGCACCTAACAACAACCACAAAAAATAAAAAAATCTATCATTCTCCAATGTTTTATATTATAAATCGTGTCATAAAAGTCTTTGTTACTTGAGAGGTAGGAGTTTTAGAATAACAGCTTACATTATAAATTATGTCTTAAAAGTCTTTGTTACTTGACAGGTAGGAGTTTTAGAATAACAGCTTTCTCAATTGTTCTTTATTTCTTTACTCCTAAATTGAACATTCTTCTTAGGCATTTCCTGCTTTCTCCAGGACTCCTTGTTCTTACTTATTTGTTGTTGTTGTTAGGTGCCGTTGAGTATCTGACTCATAGGGACCCTCATAGGGTTTTCAATGGCTGAGTGCTTCGGGATTGCCTTGGGTGGATTGCCAGGCCCTTCTCCCATTTTTGCTGTGCTGGGAATTGAACTCGGGGCCTCAGAGACTGCAGCGCAGCGCTCTACCCACTGAGCTAAATCCCAGCCCTTATTAGAAGGGATAAAATAGTGAAGGCTAAGACTGCTACACCCAGGGATGGCTCATTTCTTTCTTAGTGCTTAATTATCATTTGTAGCTTTTTTTTTTTCTTTTACAGGCAGTAATTGGCTCAGTTTCAGAAACTATACTTTCAATGAGACACCCTGACCTTTGTTAGATTCTCTATGAGAAACTGCAGTTATGTGCTTGGAAATAATCATAGTTGTTGTCTTTAAAATATGAAAAATACCTTTAAACACTCATACCATATTATGAGATAGCCGCTTAGACCCAAATGGCACTTACCTTTCTCCTCCCTCATACCTGTTCAAGTCACCTGTGCCCCCTTTGATGTGTACACAGAGGTAAGGAACCTGAAGTTTTCATGCTTAGTTTATCTTTAAGCAGTATAGCTTCCATTCCTATTGGCTTTTATCTTCTGTTTACTTGTTCTTCTTATTATATATGGAGCCACTACACAGAAGGTGCTTAGAAGAAAGAGAGTTTGAGATCTTGATTTGGGTGCTGTTCCCAATAAAACCCAAGTGTGGATACTAAGAAAATGGTATTAAATTAAACTAATTGATAATTTTTAAATTTTTAGAAAGGAATTAATTGATGAAAAATAAGTTGTTGTTTATACCCTTTCTCACAGGTATGAATTTAGAATGAATAAAGACAAATATTTTCAGACTTAATCTCCACTTTTTCTTTCATTTAGCAGATACTTACTTGATTCTTTATTTTGTGATAAGCATTGCACTAGGTACTATCTCATTGTTCCTTATGGTATGGCTTATAATCAAGGTAGAGAAGGCAGATAAATTCAGTTAAAGAAACAAGTAATTATTTACTGTGATGGAAGGAAGCAGAATCCAGTAAAAGAATAAATTATAGAGAGTGGGAGAAGGATATCTACTTAGAGTCAAGAATGACTTCTTCTTTGGTAAGAACTGAAAGAATTAGCTATGTGAAGATCAAGGAGAACAGGTTTCCAGGCTCTGTTTGAAAGGTCACTAGGAGTTCACCAGCCAGCAAAAAAGGCTATGATAACCTCTACCTTGGCCTTTCAGGAAATCAGACTTCCAAATCAGTAAAGCCTATTAATAACTGCTGCATTCCAGTGTTGGGAAAGTTCTAAGGTGATTTTTTACAATGTTTCAGATACTTGCATTTATTATGTACACTTTCATCTCATTATGGGTTACCTACCAATATAGACATTTGGGGAAAATGAGGGCTTTGTCATGTGTCTGTATTGAATATCAATTCAAAAATCCAAATATAAATAGTTTTGTAACTATCCACCTTTAAAGATCATCTACATTATTGTTTCTTTGTTGTTGTTAGGTGCTGTGGAATGGGGCCAATTTATAGCAACCCTATGTAGAGCTTTCAATCGCTGATTGTTTCAGGCTTGCAGGATTTTTAATTGCTGATTGTTTTGAGATTTCTTCGGGAGAGGATTGCCATGTCCTTCTTCCATTTTTGTGGTCCTGGGTACTGGGATCGAGAGCACAGAGCAGCATTCTACCAACTAAGCTAAACCCCATTCCCGCCACCCTCCCCCCTCAAAAAAACCCCTCCCTGACACTGTACCATGCCCAGCACTATGTCAGTGTTCCTCTGCTATTCATAAGGTTTTTGGTGACTATTTTGAGATTGTTTTGGGAGTGGGGTGCCAGGTCCTTCTCCTATTTTTGCAGTGATAGGTATTGAACTCAGAGCCTCAGAATGCAAAGAGAAAGCACTCTACCACCTGAGCTAAACCTCATAAAGAAGAATTGAGATCTTATTGTATATTGGCCTTACCTAAAATAGGAATCCCAACTGAATGACACCTAACAACAAAATAAGTATAAATTATCAGTGTTAGTCCATACAAAGGATACTTCAACTGTTTACATTTTTATTTTTAAAGATTTTTAAAGAAAGATACTCCTAATTAACTACGTTATTAGTCATTTAAAAAGTGAAAAAAATCTCCTTTGTTTTTATGTTCAACTTTAATGTTTGCATTTTCTAGAAACTCAGAATCTGACCATCCTTTCAGAAGTAAGCCCCCAAGATGAATGCACATACTAATTAACCATTGTTATCTTTTATAATAATATTGAAGTTCTAATTTATATTCTTGCTAATTTTTCTCTTCCTTCATTTTTAACATTGGATTTTTACCTGTACTATGCATAAACTAATAAATATCATGTCAGAGTCATTCATTATTTATTAATACATAAGTCCTTACTGTGTACAAGGAACTCTTGCATGCTGAAGATTCAGATAGTGAAATGATTTGTGCATGGTACCAATCTACGGTTGTAGTTTTTTCCTTGATTACACTGAGTATATACTAGTGAAAGGTGGTTGGAAAACAAGCAAATTATTCGTGGATTCATTGCTATGAATTATTAATCACTTCATATGTCACTATGCATGAAGGGTCATTGCTGGTAGGAAGAACACCATTTATATAGACCAGTCATGTGTGTGTGTGTGTGTGTGTGTGTGTGTGTGTGTGTGTGTGTGTGTAAAATGCAGCTTCATTCATGTTTGATTTTAACTTTTCCCAGTCATATTGAAAACTATACACCAGAAGTTTTATAAATCTCTGATTTAGCGTTTAAACTGATATATGGAATATATGAGAGGCCTAACAGCTGCAGTTATGGATTTATCCTAATATGGATTTTAAAAAAACATACTTTTCTTCATCCTCTCCTTGCACACTCACTCACTGGTCACACCAATCTTTTATCATATCTTTGTAACATATACGAGAATTTTTTCATGTCGGCAATACTGTATATAATTTTTAATCATCAGAGAAAATTCTTTAAGTGCCTAGATGCTCAGATAATATTTTTACACGTAATCATGAGTTTTGGTATATTATAAATATCTAGAACTATTGTCACTTGTCAGTTTGGGGGACACAAAATAACAGCTTTCATTGAATAAAGATGTTCACAAAGACAGCATGTGATTTTAGGTTGTTTCCCTTTGTCTCAATAATGTGATGTTTTTCTAATAAATGGGAATTAATGAAAATCAAGGAAAATTCAGTTAGGAAAGTTTGGCATCCTTCTAGTGTTTGCTGTCCCTTGACATGCACTTCTGCATCTGTTTAAGGTCCAGTGTAGCAATGCAGAGTTGGGATTGTGTTAAGATGTCCTCATTAATACTCAGCAGCGCTCATAGGTTAATTGGCCATAATATCTAGAGTATGTGGGTGCTGATATACTTAATAAAAAACTCATATTTTATGAAAATTTAAATGGGCAGTAATGTTTACTATATGGAGCATACAGTTTGTACACCTATCAAAATCTAAATGAAGTTTTGGTTTGAATACTTTACCAAATGATTTTAATGTATATATGGAAAAACAACTATGCCATAAAATAAAGAGTGAAGAATAACTTTCTCATGTGTTTAAACATATTATAAAGCTATAATAATTAAAGCAGTAATGTCTAGGCATGATATGTCCAAAAATATTGTCAGAATGAAAATATAATGTCAGGAAATTAATGTAGATAAAGATTTAGAATACTGTAAAAGTGATAGTCTAAATAAGTGGGAAAAATGATGTTTGAAAAATTAACTATTGGAAGTAGAGCTAGAGTCAGGGGCAGAGGAATAAAGTTAGACACTCACACCTCATCTTATAACAAAACAAATTCTAGATAGGAAATCTTAAGTAATTCCACTTTTTCAGTAGTTATTAGTCTGCTCAGGCTGAAAAATACTGAAAATACGGAAAACTGTTTTTTTTTTAAATTTAATGCTATAAATACATGCCTTAATATTCTCACATTCCTCTAAAACTTTCCAAATCTATATTTACTTGTTTATTTTTCTTGTTCTTTCTAACCTTAAAATGGTATGGTAAAATCCTCTATAATACAATGTGTATATAGGAATTTTGTCAAACCTTCCTTGAAACCCCGGGCTCTTTGCCTTTTATTTCACTGTTGTGTACTTCCACAAAAAAACCTATATGAATAATGCTTATCAAATTGCATATATGAAAATTGTCACAACGAAAAGCATGTCAAAATGAATCACATTATGATGTACATTAAAAATTTCTAATAAAAAAAAAAAAACTGACCAATGACAACCTAGAAATCCAGAGGAAAAGGTTTGAACATATCTGAAAATCAAATCTTAATATGTCAGGATATACCTATGTATATGTGTATGTATGTGTGTGTATGTCTCTGTGACACACACACACACACACACATATATATACACACACACACACATATATACACGCACGCATAAAGAGCTCTTATACAACTTTTTTTAAAGTTTAAAATGAGCAAAACACATGTACAGGTAATTTAGATCATGAAAAGTTAATTTTCATTGAACATTTGAAAATGTAAATATGCAAATTAGGAATAATGATATATCATTTTACTTACCTGATTGGTAAAAATTTTTTAAATCTTTTTTCCTCTACTAGTACATACTTTCATATGCTCTTAGCCAGAGCTATAAATTTTTACAAGTATTTTGGATTGAAATTACTAAAATATACCAAACACCTTTAAAAATACATACCCTTTGACAGCACAATTCAATTCTTAAGACTTTACCTCAAGGCAATAATCAAAAAGGACATCAAATGTATCTTTTTAGTTGTTTATCATATCACTGTTTATAATGACAAGTTTGGGGGAACATCTTATATCTCAATATATGTGGGATCCTACTTTTACTATTGAAAGAATGTGGAGTGCCACATCCCTCTCCTGTTTTTGTCATGCTGGGGATCAAACCAGGGTCCTCAGAAAGTACAGAGCAGCACTTGACCAACTGAGCTAAATCCCAGCCTCTATGGGCATATATAGCAATGTATTTATAACCGTGGATGGTTTTTACATTTATACCATGATTTCAAATGATTCAGAGTAGACATTCCTTTATTGTAAAAACTAAATATATTCTAAAAATAATTGAGAAAATGGTTAAAGATTGACACCATAGTAAATATCACAGTTAAGACATATATATTACCTGGCTGTGGTGGCACATACCTGTATTCTCAGCTGGCAGCCTGAGGTACAAGAACTGAGCCTGAGGCTAGCCTAAGCAGCATAGCAAAACCTGATCTCAAAAAGACTAAATAAGACATATGTGCTTAATAAAAAGTTGAACATTTGAGTCTTATGTAATACTTAGATTTAAATTTATTGTTTTCATATTGTGATGTTGAAGAGAAATCAGTTTTCTCCCTGAAAGCCTTTCTATATTCCTTCCTCTGAGTACTACATTGTTGTTGAACCTAAAAGATAGTATAGCATTGTCATCCATTCATCTGTCTGTATCTCCTATTAACCATAGCCAATACATATGTAACATGAATCACATGTAATTTAAACTTTTCTAGTAGCCACATTAAAAGTGTACAGATAGGTAAAATTATAATAATTTTAGTTTTAATAATATAGCTTATTAGCTCAGTATATGAAAATGGTATTTTAACTTGCAATTATTATGAAATTTTCTAAGTTTACATTCTTTAATAATCCAGATTTTCAAAGTCCAGCACATATTTTACATATAAGTACATCTCAATTTGAACTGGCTGTGTTTCATATGCTCTGTAGTTACATGTGTCTAGTAGCTGTCTTACTAAACAGCAGAGCATTAGACTGTATGCTCTCTAAGGACCGACATATCTTTCTACTCTTCTATCCCCTCATGCTTAACACTGTGCCTGAAATTCAATAAGCATTTGAATCTGCCTCCCCAGACAGGGTTTAATTTGCTGTTCCTACTGGGTATCACTTTCTCTGTTGTGCCTTCTATTCACATGCCTGTCTCTTACATGTTCCTCAAAATAGTAACCTTATCTTATTCAGCTTTATATCTCTAACATAATAGATATTCAGTGTATGTATGTTGAAAGGGAAGATGAAAGAAGCTAATTTAATTTTTTACTTCAAAGAACTTTTTATTTATAAGTCAGTCTCTTGAAATATTACTTGTTAAATCTCACAAGGTCATATTTATAGAATTATATAACATTTAGCAATAGAAATTGAAAGACCTCACTATTCATTTCTTTAGGCTTTAGCTGCAGCTCTCCAAAATGGCTGACTGCTGATTTTCTTATTAAAGCTCCCTAGGGATTAGAGCTTCAGAAACCTCACTTAATATCATCTTGTCCTCTGTTGAATAAATTTTTCAACTGCACAGTTCCTCCCTGTCAATCTTAATAATCCACTACTATAACATAAGATTTCCTCTGTGATCCTCAGTGGCGACAGACAATAGTTGGTCACTATTAATCACATAGTGAGCTTTAGCAGTAATAGTACTATTTTTTCCTTAAATTTTCTCTGTCCAAATTTATGTAACAGTAATTTTTAAAATTTTGCATCATGGAGTTAATTTTTTTCTAATAGAAAAGATGAGAGCAATAATATGTTTATTTACTGGGTTTTTAAGATGTTTTTCTGCACATAAATGATGTTATAAATAACACTGGTGAGTGCTCTTTGTTTGTTGGCAATAATAACTAAGCAGCCATATAATGCTAATATGGTGCTAGTTGCTAAAAGCAGGAAATCTATCTTTGCTTTGTGATATGCTCTTAGCTAATAATTTTATTCTAGGTCAAGTAGTTAGGAACTGTTATTGAGCAACGTTAGCATCATCCACACAGCTTAGAGTAGCCAGACATATAAATTAAGGCAGCTTTGCTAAGAGACAAATCCAGTACAGATTCTGGCTTTGCTGCTCATCTGGCATCTTTCAATTCTCAATGTTACCAACTTCATAAAGTTGTTGCAAGAATTACCTCAGATAAATGTGTCTAACGTATTTATCCATAGTAAAGAAGCAATAATTATTTATCATTTTTAACATTATTAAGTCTTCTCTGAAGAATCAACCAAACATGCTGCTGTTAACATTGAGAACCAGCATCTTCGAAAACTTAAAAATTTCCAGAGACCCGAGAATCAAAATTGGCAACTGGTACTAAGTCAAATGCTACATCTGTTATCATGGGCTGCAACTTCTCAGTCTTTCCCAATAGGAAAGATAACAACAAACAGGAAATTA
The DNA here is from genome assembly GCA_007922755.1 of Pedetes capensis. NCBI lineage: Eukaryota > Metazoa > Chordata > Mammalia > Rodentia > Pedetidae > Pedetes > Pedetes capensis. Next base: position 160,800 of record VMDO01001414.1, read on the forward strand.
CTGAAAAGAAGGCAACTGAAATAAATATACAGATAAGTTGCTACCTCCAGAAGGCATTTATTTATTTATTCATTTAATCTCCCGAGTGCTTACTGTGTAGCAATAACTATTCTAGGCACTTGGGATAAGTCAGCCCAGGATTGCCTGGAACTCACTATCCTCCTGACTCTGCTTCCCGGCTATTACTCATGCATAATTTCTAAAATGATTTCTGTCTAACATATGAGCCATTGCATGTTTATAATATTTAAATTGAAATTTTTTGAAGTATAACTTCCAGTTTTATTGGAAGAGAAATATCCATGTGTTTTGGGAAAGAGTTCTCTAGCTTGATAAAGTGTGCATTGATAAGTTTCATAAATTGGTAAGTTTGGAGCTGACTGTAAGAGATAAGTCAATAATTTCCTGGCCTTCACTTCAGAGTGTTCCTCCTAGAAGAGAAAATCATTGTTGTGAAGTTATGCAAACAGGACTAGAAAATGTTGATAAAGTGATTCACAGAACAACAGAAAAATTTTGTCTTAAATAGTAAAATTCGTCCTGCAGCAACAGCAAAACCAAGTGAAATCACAGCCAAAATTATTCTCCTGGCTATTTCAAGACTTATTTTTTCTAAATATTGATAAGTGGAAATAGTTTGGCAAATTTGCCCATTTACTAGAAAATTTGAAAAAATACTAAAGACACTTAAAAAATAATTTGTTCTTGGATACTTTTAAAAAGAAATTTTATACTGCCTAACCATCAAGCTCTTCAACAATTAAAATATCTGAGGTAAAAAAGAAGGCACATGTTGTCTCTATTTGAAAAATTGAAGCAAAACCTTGTCAAGAAAAATTAATGATTTGTATCTTCTTGTTTCTTGTCTGATGATTGTTTCGTAGATCCAGATTTGTATATCAAAGCTACATCCTAAATATTTCCCATCAGTCAGCTGCTATTAGTGTCTGCTGTTTACAGTACTCTCATGAAGACTCTAAACAAAATTCAGTATAAAAGATTGTATCAAATGTACCTGATGGACAGTCATTCTTAAAAATATATTTCAACTCTTGTTTGTTTTTAAAGACTATTTCAGTCACAAATATTATTTTATCTATGATTAGTAATTGGATTCTTAATAACAGCTAGAAGGTTTGACTAAGATATCAGAAATAATTTTTCTCTAAGTTCTGATAAATTTTTCTATTTTTAAAGAAGTGCATCAGCCCATGAGAGCAAAATAATGTTTCCTACCATAGATTGCATTTTCTATTGAAATTGAAGCATGCAACAGTGAATATCAAAAAATATTCTATCATGTGGTATAATAATAAAATTTCAAATACCAAAGGAAAATAAGTTTCATATGCCATAGTGTTTTGTGACTTAATCTGTAGTGCTTTAAAAACTAGACAAATACTAATGTATCCCAAATAATCAATGTTACAGTTTTATTTTTAAATCATTTTTTAAATAACTACATTCAAATAAAAAATCAGTTTTAATTCTTTTGCAGTATATATCCAGGTTGAGTGAGTAAAGTACAAACATAGCATTGGGAGGAGAGGTTTTATTATCTTAAAGTTTTCCTTCTCCCATTTAGTAATTTTTTAACTTTTTTATTCGTAATTTTTAATGTGCAACTTAGTGGGTCTCATTATGACATTTCTATACATTGCTCACATTAACTTCCCCCTTACCCATGACCCTTCTCCCCGTCCCCTCCATCCCCACCAATGGTCTGCTTTCTACTTGCATGTCTCTTTTGTGAGTATATTGTGTGTGTGTGTGTGTGTGTGTGTGTGTGTGTGTGTGTGTGTGTGTATAAATTTTGCCATAAAGGCAAGATACATGACTTTTATCTCCCATACCCTTTCTTCTTGCCCCCTTCCCTTTAGTCTAATATCTTTCCCTATTTAAATCCTGTCTGCTTTCATTATCTTTGTTTTAATAACTTATTTTTAAATTTATTTTTAAATGACATGCTGAAATAGTTATATTCCCCCTACCCATCCTAGCAGCTTTAAGGTTTGTCCCAAACAAGGAACTTAAATTAGATTTTGTTTTAAAGTTGAAAGTTGACTCCCACAAAAATTTAAGTTTAGTAATTGATTAATTAGTGCAACCAGAGAGTGACTAATGGTGCTTCCAGTAAGAGTGCTTTAGCTGGGAAACTCTACTCAATGCTAGAAGAGGATAGAGTCTCTATCCTGTAGGATTTACAATCTACCCTAGAAAGAGATAAACGTGTAAATGCATCTTGGAAAAAAATACAGTCACTCTATAGAGGTATGTGCCTAGAAATAGGATTAATACAAAGGAAGAGTGATTTCTCTCTGCTTAATAACAAAAACAGCTTTGTAGGGCATATGGCTCAGGGACAATCTTAATGTACAAATGGGTGGTCACCAGCAGTCTTTAAGATGAATATTTCTCCCACTAGGTGGTGGACTTCACAGGGGCAAACACCATGTGTATTTTGTTCACTGTTTCTTCAGGGATTAGCATAATAGTCAGTGCCCAGGAAAAGCAATGCTGAATGAACCATGTGAAGACTGGAAAAGGGCATACCAGAGAGAAAGGTAATAACCTACACTAGATGTTTAGGAAACAATAAATTGTTTGGAGTACAGAGTCAAGACAGGCAGGGGAATTGGTTGGACATAAAGCAGGAGGGTTACTAATAATGGTGATGGTGGTGGTGTTTATTAGGTGCTGTCGAGTCCAGTCCGATGCGTAGCAACAGCTGAACGAACTCCCTGATTCTGTGCCAGGCACACTGTTGCAGACACTGTGTCAATCCATCTAGTGGAGGGCTTTCCTTTTTTTGTTGTTGTTGACCCACCACTCTCCTAAACATGAAGTCTTTCTCCAGGGATTGTTCCCTCCTGACTACATGCCCAAAATATATAAGACAAAGTCTAGGCATCCTAGTTGCACTTCTTCTAAGAAAGGTCTGTTGGTCCTTTTAGCAGTCCATGGTATATTCAATAATCATCTCAAGCACCATAATTCAAAAGCATCAATTCTTATCCTGTCTCCCTTGTTCAATGTCCATATGATGCGACTGAAAATACTATGGCATGAGTCAGGCGCACCTTCATCTTCAATATGATATCTTTACTTTTCAATACTCTAAAGAGATCTGTTGCCACAGCTTTTCCCAAAGCAATGCATCTTTTGATTTCTTGACCACTATTTCCATAGGTGTTGATTATAAAACCAAGTAGAGCAAAGTCATGGACAACCTCAGTCTTTTCTCCATTTATTGTGAAGTTGCACACTGACTCAGTTATAAGGATTTTTATTTTGTTGATGTTTAGTCACAGTCCATACTGAAGACTATGTTCTTTGATCTTCATCAGTAAATGTTTCAAATCCTCAACTTTCAGCAGAGTTGTGTCATCTGCATTAACGCAGGCTTCCCTCAGTCCTGATGCTGTGTTCTTCTTCATAAAGTCCAGCCTCTCACAGTATTTGCTCAGCATAGAAATTGAAGAACTATGGTGAAAGGATACAGTTCTGACTCACACCTTTCTCAACTTTAAACCAGGCAATGTTTCGTTTTTCTATTTAAACAACTGCCTCCTGGTTCATGTACAGATTCCTCAGGAGTACAATTAGGTGCTCTGGTATTCCCATTGTTTGAAGTGTTATCCATAATTTGTTACGATCCACACAGTCAAATGCTTTTGCATAGTCAATAAAACAGATAGATATCTTATATTAGAGAATATCAGAAAGATACCTTTTAGCTAATATCCATCTGACATCAGCAATGATGTTGCCCGCCCTCCTCTGAATCCGGCTTGATTTTCTGGCAGTTCTCTGTCTATATACTGTTACAGTCACTTTTGAATGATCTTTAGTAAAATTTTACTTGCATGTGATATTAATGATATTGTTTGATAGTTTCCACATTCAGTTGGATCCGCCTTTTTGGGAATAGGCACAAATACGGATCTTTTCAAGTCAGTTGGCCAGAAAGCTGTTTTCCAAATCTATTGGCGGGGGAATGGTTGGAGATAAAACAGCAGGGTTACTAGTAATGATAGGTAATATTTATGTAGTTCTTACCCATGTACAGATTTAAGAACTTTATTATTTCACTTAATCTTCACAATCCTTGAAGTATGTACTATTACTACCCATCCATTTTTACCAATGAGGAAACTGAGAGTACACAGAGGTTGAGTGATTTGTCCAAATCATATAGCTAATTAGGGCAAAACCAGCATTTGAACCCAGTAGCATTGTTCCAGGTTTATACTCTCAGTAGTGGGGACTTTTTGTTATTTTGTTGAGACCTACATAACTGCTATTTTTGTAAGTAATAAATGGTTAAATGTTAGTAATTTCAAGTGATTGAAACTAATGACATGCAAAAGAATTTGAATATTAATGATAGAGATGGAACCCTTGAAGAGATCTGAGCAAGGAAACAAAATGAGATTTATTTTGAGCAATGATCTGTAGAATCTCTAACTCATCAAAAAACCCCATTGAAAGGGACATACTAAGCAATTCTCCAAAATAATTTTGTACTCTCCTATTCCAAGCCTGACTTAATCCCCTTTCTTTGTAAATTGGCTTGATTCTACATACTTTGGCCTCCTTCCTTGGGCCTCAACTGTCATATGAATTTTGGGTGACACTTTTAGTTTCTGGTGATCCCTGCTGCTGCAAAGTGAGATAATAACCAGCACTCAAAAATGGGAAAGAATGCAAAGTAACTCTTTGTAAAGCTCTCCTGTATGACCTACTACCTTTTGCTTGGCCTGGGCCATCTCTCACCTACCCATAAATGATATTGACTCAGCAGAGGATGGCTTCAAGCATACGTGTTTTCTTTTTCTTTTTCTTTAAGTTGGAATGCATATATTTTATAAGAGTATTTTAATTGGGTCTTTTCTGGTTCTGTGTTTTGGAAATGTTATGAAATATGATTACCATATGCATATCATGTTTCTCATCTGTAGCCATAGCACCCTAGCATCCAATCCCACCTTATCTCAAAAGCTAAGCAGGGTCAGCCTGGTTAGTACTTGGATGGGAGACTGCCTGGGAGTACCAGGTGCTGCTGGCTAGGGAGAAGGACCTGGCAGTCCACTCCCAAAACAATCAGCCATTAAAAAAACCTAAGAATAGCAGAGAAGCACTGGCCATAGTGCCAGGCATGGCACAGTGTCAGAGGGTGTTTCATTCTGTTGTACTTAGGGTCGCCATGAGTCAGACCTGACTCTACCTAACAACAACAATAATCATGCTTCTCACAATTATTGTCTATGACATACTCTATAGAAAGATATCTTGAGGATAATGTTACCAATTAAATTTATTTAGCTACTTATGGCTACAAGTTATTGTCCTGTATAGGTTCTCATTTGATTCTCACAGTAGCCAATGGAGGTAATTAATCACTGTTTTATACGTGAAAGAACAAAGGTTTAGTGAGGATACATGTGTTTGCAAAGCTTCAACCTAGGCTTTCTAGTCCTTTTTTCATTGTACTAGAAAACTCGTTCACTTTTATCAGTTTCACACATCATAAGCATATTTCTTTTTTATATAAATGTTGGTGGGATACAGAATAATAAGACTTTTGCTATATCAATTATGCAACTGTTACATCTCTTTTGCTTACACATTCGTCAACTTACCTCTTTTAAGAACCTTAATTCCCATGTGTTCATAAAGTTGCATCATATATTTTGAGGTTTTCCTCTCCCCTTCCTTCTCTCTACTTTGTTTCCCCTCTCTTTCCTCCTTTCACAATCTTATTTTATTAATACTGGATAATACTAGAAATACATGGCTCTCTAGTTCAAGCTTTAACTCAAGTTACTTCTGTGGCATTTGCATAAAGTGTTACCTCTCAACTCTATGACAATGTCTAATGTAACTTGAAGTACTTTACTATTTATTTTTGTAAAGGTAATTTTGATACCAATATGAAGCAAAGAAACCTCATCCAAATGTGATTTTCAGGTAATACAGGCTATAAAACTTGTTGATTCAATGCCATAACTTAAAGTAGCATTTCCCAAAGTTTCTTAGTTTCCTTGAGAGGAATTTTTTTTTTTCAGTATTTTGGAATTGAACTCAGGGCCTTGCACAAACTTCGCAAGTGCTCAACCACTGAGCTGCACTCCCAGCCCTTTTTTTTTTTTTTTTTTTTTTTTTTTGTGGTACTAGGGATTGGACCCAGCGCCTCATGCTTGCATGCTCTGCAAGTGCTGGACCACTGAGCTGCACCCCCAGCCCATTTTTTTACTTTTTTTTTTGAGACAGGGTCTCGCTAAGTTACACAGACTGCCTCTGGTCTCGAACTTGCGATCCTCCCTCCTCCGCCTCCCAAGCCGCTGGGATTATAGGCGTGCACCACCGTGCCTGACTTTATTTTTATTTTTTATTTTGAGACAGAGTCTAAGTTACACAGGCTGCCTCTTGCCTCTCCATCCTCCTGCCTTCACCTCCCAAGAAGATGAATGAGTTCTGGGAATCTAAGGTAGAGCATGGGAGGTAATGGGCGTGTGAATTAATTTGACTGTTATAATCATTACACAAATTATGTTACATACCTTGAATATATTCTGGTTTTGTCAGTTAAATATTTTTAAATGAAACAAAAAGAAAAATTCAACAAGACCTTGTTATTTTAGTGTGAGCTAAAAGCCTTACACTTACTCTCCCCTTGAACTTGTTTTTCTTGTTTGAAGTAGTATTGCTGTCTCAAACTTTTTCACTTTTCCAGTTCTTCTCACTGTATTTTAGTAAACATTCTGCAGGTCCTGAGTTTCCATCTGATGTTTCACATATCAGGGGCTGTAAAGTCACCTTCTTTGAGCCATTAGGAGATGACTATCATAGCCCCAGAAATTGATAATAAGGGCCTGAACTATGGCAGGTGCAGTGTAAGTGCCAGCAAAAGACTGAATGGTTGAACTCAAAAGCTTTCTTTTTCAGGGCTGAAGTTGCAAATATAGATTATTGGTAAGATAGGGAGAGGGATAGTGGAGAATCAAAGAAGATGCTGAAGATAGATTTCTAACATGGGTGAGGGATCTGTGGCAATCTGTGAACTATGACAGTGTTGAGATCAGGTTTGAGGGGGAGGAAATATTAGATTTTTTTTTTAACTTGTAGAGTTTGATGTACCTGTTAGAACATTTTGAAAGAGAAATCTGGAAGAGTAGAGCTGAAATATTGGGGCAGAAGATACAAAAAATGGAATCCATTGATGGCTACCTGATCTTTGAAGCCATGGGAGAGAATGATATTGTCTAAGTAGAGTGAAGAGAAGTGGGCTGAGGCCAAAATAACATTAAGGAAGAAGAAGGAGAACCCCAGAAAGACTGAACACAAAGGGGCCAGGCAACTTGTGGGAGATACAGGTGAGCCTCAGGCCTTTTCTTTAATGTTATCTATCAGAATCTCTCTTGCCTCCTATACATTCCCTCTTGAAATTTTGTCTTACTCTCAACTCTGCAGAAGACTTAGCCTGCCATACACCTCTATAGGACAGGGCTATGACTTCTTATTCTTTGTAACTTAGAGACCTTCCTAAAAGAGAGGAAATATGTTCCTATTGAACGCGACCAACGGAACATTTTTAAGGAAATACAGTTTGACTGTTACTTCATTTTCAGGTGTCAGAACTGGTTTTTATTTTGCTTTTTTCCCCATTAAGATTTTGAGATTTTTTTTAGTAAGTCAGCATAAAAATTGTAACTATACAAAGGCAAGCCCCTAGTTTTCATCTAGATTTGATGTGTTATAATGGGAACACACATTTTGCTGACATGTTCTGAAGTTTACTACTTTGATGAATTGACCTGGGGATAAGAATTGATTGAAAACATTTCAGTTTTACAATGACTGAAGTATCAGTTAGGAAGATGGGCAGCCAGTTCACTGACAGTATCTACACAGTGATAGATGGATTGCAATACAAAAATCAAATTGAAGAGAGAATACCCCTATCAATTACTAGCTGACTCATGAGTATATAATTGACTCATATCAGAAATTAAGGTCAAAACACTTTTCTCTGACTCCACCAAAAAATTAAAAATACCTTTAGTGCATAGTAAGCAAAACAATTCCACCATATGTAATGTGAAATATTATAGTAGACAATGAAAGTATTTTTATTACTACCATATTAAGCCTATATTTTATTCTGTGCACACGCAAGTGTGCATATTACATTTAAAAACAGAATATTTTTGTGACTCATAGTGCTTCAAAGAAAGCTTTAAACATAAAAGAATAAGTTGAAGTGGAATTATCTCTGTAATAAACTAAAATCACATATCCTTTTCTTTGATATTAGATTGTTGTTGTTAGGTGCCGTCGAGTTGGGTCCAACTCATAGGGATTCTATATACTGCAGATGAAACACCACCTGACACCATACCTTACCCAGCACTATTGTCAGAGCTTCTCTGCAATTTGTAGTGTTTTTGATGGCTGATTGTTTCAGAAGTGGGCTGCCAGGTCCTTTTCCCAAACCTACAGCACACAATACTCCCATGTGGTCTCCCATCCAAAGACTTAACGAGGCCCAACCCTGCTTAGCTTCCAAGATCTGTTGGAATCGGTATGGCTGTAGACAAGGCATTAAGTAATATACCAAGAGTGCCTTTCTTAATCTTCATCATCTGATAATAGAGTATATATATCTGATAATGAACTGGAAGAGAGGAGATTGTTATGTGAATAGACATAGAAATCTTATCAAATCTGTAAGTGGAGAACTTGGGAGTAGAGTGGTCTTTTCATAAGTCATTACTGCCCTCCCATTTAAAGTGTCAAGGTCTATTAGGAAGTCATCTGCAGTATAACCCTGGGTCCATGGTCCATGATAGCTCCTTCTCATCCACATTTATTGAACGTACCTTGTCAGAGACGTGGAAAAGTTGTAGGAATTGGCAGTTACTATGAACAGCTCTAAGGTCTGTTTATATTTGAGAATAAAACTTAGTGGAGGCCTAGTCAGGTCAGCATCTTCCAAGGACATAAATGGTGGACCCTCTTAGTATAGCTAACATGAAGAATTCTACATGGCACTAGGGACGGCCTTTATTGTGACTAAACAAAGATTTTATAATTTGAAAACATAAGTTCAGCTTCTTTGTTGTTCAACAAGCCATGTTGATGATGTACTATTTCATCATTGATATCAAAAATATTAGGAATGAGAAAACTGACAAAAGTTTCAAGTTATCAAATACTCAAAGATAAAAGAAGTATTTTTTTCTGTGCATTGGACTTGGTTGATGATGGGTCATGAAACTAAAAAGCCATCTTTGGTACTGCAGACTAACTGAAAACGTCACCGTGTTCCAGCCATCATGAACGTAAAAAAGTTATGACTTCTGTATCAGTTAGGATAGACTAGATGTTTGTCCCTATGCTAGAGTGTTGAACCCAGGGCTTTGCACATGCTAGCCAAGCACTTCACCACTACAATGAATCCCCAGCCTCTTTTTTATTTTTTCTGAGGCAGGATCTCACTAAGTTGCACAGGCTCCCTCTGGTCTTGAATTCACCATCCTCCTGAGGATGCAGTGGCAGACAGCATGAGAATTTTAGGAATTTAACACAGATAAATTTGTCACTATATTCCACCATGTGTCTGAAAAGTTCTGTTCATAGTAGTCATTTAGGAATATAAGAAGATGGAGGTCCATTGCTTCCATAATCATAGAAGCCGAGAACTTGCATGCACTTGGTCTGTAAAAGCTCCTTCTAGAAGTGACAATTATCACTTTTGCTCACATTTCATTGACTAAATCAAGTTACATAGTTCATTGTGGAAAAGATGTATAATCCTCCTATAGGAAAGGTATCATATTTGTGAAAAATAGTGTAACTACCACACTTCCAATTCTATGTGCTGTGTCAATGATGTGTAGGTTCACACATAACCTTCTTGGTTTATGCTGTTTTTAAAGCCTCCAGTGTAAAAGGCTATGAACACCTCAGGTGGGATAGGCCTTGCCTTTTCACAATCTTTTCTTCCCAGTGTGGCTGCCAGGGGGTAGATTCCCAGGTTCTTTTTTCTTGGTCTGTTAGCACCAGTGCATTTCCCATGAAAATAATCACTTCATCCATGAATTTGACATGGTAGTTTTGGACTCAGAAGGAAACACATCCTTAATCTCTTTTAGGAGACTGAAGATAAGAGTAGGAAAAAGGATAAAAGAGACTGCTATAAAAACCTTTTTGTATCCTTATTTATGTAACGGGGTTAGAAGGCTGAGAATTGTTTTTTAAGTGAATTATAGAGAGATTAGAAAATAAGGAAGTTGCTATAATTCTAATAGAGTACTGGAAAACTCAGTTGCATTCTTTGTCTTCACTCTAATAATCTGACCCCTGACTTCATTCTCTAGTGTGTGTTTGTATTGCAGAAATGACAAAGGTGAGTATATTCTTGGAATGGCAAGCCACTGAGCACGTGGGGGACTTATACAAACAAGTAGGCTCCAATCTGGGAAGTTTTTATAGAAGAGGTAGGTTTTTAGGGGCTGCAAAACTTACTTCGAAAAAGCAACAAGAGCCATGCATGAGAAAGATAAAAAGAATGCCTTGCCTTTTATGAGGCACTTTTTAAGCTAATGCTATGTAACAGAGTCAATGCTAGATGCCAGAGAATGATCTCCCCTTGAAGGAATTCCAAACAAGCATATATCCTATGTTATAGTTTATTGCAGTGGTCCCCAACCCTTGTGGCACAGGGGCCTGTTTTGTGGAAGGTAATTTTTCAGAGACCAGAGGCACTCAGGTGGTAATGTGAGTTATGAGGGGTAGTTGTAAATACAGGTAAAGTTTGCCCACTTGCCTCCTGCTGTGAGGCCTAGTTCCTAACAGTTATACCACCTTGCAGCCTGGGATTGGGGGCCCCCCCTGGGTTAGGGGAAGTTTGGAGAAAGATTTAGTCTAGAGTATCAGAAAGCAAACTCAGCTAACAAAAGAGAGGACTACAGAATTGAATGAAAGGAAGCATCAACTCCTCAGTGTCTAATCACTGTATATCTTAGTTCTGACCACTTTTACATTTCATACTTGGCTTTTTGTGTGAAATCTAGTGTCTTGCATAAAGATGTAGGGAAATATAGAGTATTAGAATATAGAATATATAGAATATAGAATTAAAGTGGTAGATTATATTCTAGTAGTTGATACTGAGGGGGCCTAAAATTTTTACCTTTTTAATTTTAGGGAGATTAGTGGCCAGCCAGTGACAAATGTGTTTTATTTTGTTTTGTTTTGTTGTCCTGTCAGTGAAGATGGGATGTGACTATGTTAAGACAAAAGTGGCAACCTTGCATTACTTCTGGCTGGTCTAATTTAGGTAGGAACCCATCTGTGTTGACTGATCTGGTCCTGTTTCATTAAGAAGGAGTTCAGGGTCAATGAAAAATGCTAGAAGCTCTGTCATTCCATGAAGTAGCTTTGGACAGTCAGAGTCAGCAATTGCAGGAGTCTTGGGAGCATCTGGAAGAGTTATACCAGGGAATAAGGTTCTGTGCTACTATAGCCAAATCCACTTACCAGGAACAAAGAAAAGAGCTTATTGTGTGCAATAAAGTACTTGACTATAGACACATAAATTTACTTCTTGCCCACCTGAGAGATGGATTGTCTAATCTGTCTTTGAGTATTGAGTTGAAGAAAGAAAGGCAAAAACATTTGGGGAAAAACAGGGCCCTAAAAATGTCCAATATTAATACATTTTTCTTTAACCTGACCTATATTTCATCTCAGTCCTTCCTACCAGGCTAATTGCAGCTAACACATCAGAATTCAAAGGGCTCCTCCTCCAAATAAACATCAGTTTCTCAAAGGCCTTATCTGTCCAGTCAGTAAAATAATCTCCACCTCCCTTATGCTTTATCCCCATACCCCCTTTTTCCCTAACACCGTCTACAAGTATCAGAAATTATATCACTTTTTATTGTTTATGCCTTTTACCAACTTTTGAACTCCCTGAGGAAAGGAATTTATTCTATTTATTGTATCTCAATAAATATTTGTCATATGAAATGTCCAAGCCATTTTCTACCAGTAAACATGATTTGAGAGCATTTTTCCTGGTGAAGATGTTTCATGTAGTTGAAGTTTAGAGGACTCCCTGGATTCTGAATCCTGGCTTCTCTGTTATCTTCATTTGCCATCCTCTTTCCACTTTTTATTGTTAACTGCTTTTATAGAAGTAAACAGTATTAAAAATTGATAATTTTATAAATTTAGTATCATAGTAGCTCCTTATATCTCAGATACTGTGTGGGGGTTATTTAACAAGTGCCATTACTAGCTATCAAATGTGCATTTTGGCCTTGGTTGTGCCCCAGGCAGATATTGGGTCCTGGCATCCCTGGAGATCTTAGTCATCTTGTGAAGAACAAGGAGAATACAATGCATTCTCCCAGAGGCTTCTACTCCATGCTATGCTAATTCTGACTACATATACCTAGATGCTGTTGTTGTTGTTAGGTGCCGTGGAGTCAGTATCCAACTCATAGCGACCCTCATAGGGTTTTCAATGGCTTTCTGTTTCGGGATTGCCTTGGGAGAGGATTGCCAGGTCCTTCTCCCATTTTTGCAGTGTTGGGAATTGAACTCAGGACCTCAAAGACTGCAGTGCAGTGCTCTACCAACTGAGCTAAATCCCAGCCCACATATACCTAGATGGTGATTCTCATACTTGTTCACATCCTTAAAAGTAAGAATGTGTGTAACAGGGAAATTGTTTTAGAATTTTCTTCACTTTTCTTGCTGCCTAGCTAACCAGAACAAGAATAGTTTTTTTATTCATTATTTTTCCCCCATATTGGTAAATGTTGGTGGGGTACAGAGTAATATAACATTTGCTTTTTCCATTATGCAACTATTACATCACTTTTGGTTACACTTTTGTCAGCTTACATCATTATTATTTTAATTGTACAAATTTATGGGGTGCAGTATGATAATTTGATACATGTTTACAGTATGTAATGATCAAATAAATAGTTAACATTTCCAAACCTTTAAACACTTATATCTAGCAAGAAAAAAAGGGACTAAAGAGAAGGGGAAGGGACAACCAGAGACGGTAATGGGGGAAAGGAAGAGAAACATCACATTTTGCTTTTAAGGCAAAAATCTCAATAGATACATATGTACACACACAAATACAAACAAGACATGCAAGCAGAAGGGGTACTATTGGTGGGGAGTAAGGAGATGACGGAGGACAGGGGTCATGACAACATAATGAGGCATGTACACGTAAGCAGTGTACAATGATATGCATTTGTGGAGGTATCATGAAACTCTTTAAGTTGTATACTAACAAATTACTAATAAAATATGGCAAAAAATAAAAATTAAAAATTAAAATGATCTGCCAATGAGACTCTTCAAAGTTGTATTAACATATAATTGTATTAACTCGTAACTGTATTTTTAAAGTACAATGTGATATTTCAGTACCTGCACAGTATCTGTCTGCAGCCATAGCCCTGTGGCATCTGATCCCGTCAGATCTCGGAAGCTAAGCAGGGTCGGGCCTGGTTAGTACCTGGATGGGAGACCGCCTGGGAACACCAGAAGCTGTAGGCTTGGGAGAAGGACCTGGCAACCCCCTCTCAAAAATCAATCTGCCATTGAAAACCCTATGAACAGCAGAGAAGCACTGACAATAGTGTTTCACCTGTTGTATACAGGGTCTCTATGAGTCAGATACTGACTGGACAGCACCTAACAACAACAACATACAGTATCTACTGATCAAATCAAGATAATTAACATTTCCATGCCCTCATCATTACTTTGTTTGGAGCATCTCCTCCAACAGAAACTCCTCTCTCCTACTTCACAAAATATATAATAGGTTATTGTGAACTAAAATCACCCCAATGTGCTGTAGAACACCAGAACTTACTATTCTGTCTGTGTTTTGGAACCCATTATCCAAGTACCATCTATCTCCCTCCCTACCCTTTTCAGCCTCTTGTAATCACTATTCTAAATTCAGATCACCTATTTTTTAAAATTTAAAACTTTATATGAGAAAAAGCATGTGATTTTTGTCTTTCAATGTCTGGTTTGACTTTTTTGACTTAATATAAGCCTTGTATTTCTTTCTCTTTTGCTATAAGATAGCATTCTTTTTTGACTAATATTCCACTGGGTATATATACATCAATTTTCTTCAAATTTTTTTAAGACAATCTCACTCTGTAGCTGGCCTTGAACTCAGGCCACGCCTCCTGAGTGCTGGGATCACAGGTGTATGCCACCACACCCAGCTTTATAACAATTTTCTTTATCCATTTGTCCATTAATGGCCATTTAGGTTAATTCCATATCTTGGCTACTGTGAAGAGTGCCATAATAAAGGGATTATATCAAACTAAGAAGCTTTGATCTAGCAATGAAGACAGCTGTAGAGTGAAGAAACAACCTAAAGAATGGGGGAATATTTGCAAGCTATTCATCTAACAAAGGATTAATATCCAGAATACATAAGGAACTTTAAAAACTCCATAGCAAAAATAACACAAATAATCCAATTAAAATGGATAAATGATATGAATGTTGTTGTTACTGTTGTGTGCCCTCGAGTAGAGTCTGACTCATATCGATCCTCTTAGGGTTTTCAAAGACTGATTGTTTAGGAATTGCTTCCTGAGTGGACTGCTACATCATTCTCTCATTTTTGCAGTGCTGAGGATCAAACCCAGGGCTTCAGAGAGTGCAGAGCACCACTCTACCAATTTAGCTAAACCCCAGCAATGATATGAATTGTTGTTGTCATTGTTGTTAGGTATTGTCAAGTTGGTGTCCTACTCATAGCAACCCATAGCAACTCATGTACAACAGATGAAAGCTATTGTCATGCTTCTCTGCTATTCATAGGGTTTTCAATGGCTGATTGTTTTTTGGGAGTGGGTTGCTGGGTCCTTCTCCCAAGCCTACAGCACCTGGTGTTCCAGGTGGTCTCCCATCTAAGTACTAACCAAGTCCAGCTCTGCTTAGCTTCTGAGATCTGACTGGATTGGACACCACAGTGGTATGGCTGCCGGCTAATGATATGAATGTTGTTGTTGTTGTTAGGTGCCGTCGAGTCGGTATCCGACTCATAGCGACCCTCATAGGTTTTCAATGGCTTATTGTTTTGGGATTGCCTTGGAAGTGGATTGCCAGGTCCTTCTCCCATTTTTGCGGTGCTGGGAATTGAACTCGAGACCTCAGAGACTGCAGCGCAGCGCTCTACCAACTGAGCTAAATCCCAGCCCAATGATATGAATAGACATGTTGAAAAGAAGAAATTCAAATAGCCAAAGAATTCATGAATTAAAAAAGCCCAATTTCATTAGCTATCAGGGAAATGGAAATCAAAACCACAATGAGATATCTTTCTACCCCAGTTAGAATGGCTGTTATCAAAAAAGATAAAAAGTAACAAAAAGTGAGTAGAGTCTTTTAAGGACCTAGACAATTTCCCTTCATTTTTTGGGTAGCTAAGGACCAGAGAGATGCTCTCAAATGTTGTTTAAATGCACATAAGACACAGCATTTCCTTCAAGTGTTTTCTGGATTTGTAGAGCAAGAAAGGAGGCATAATAGATATGAGAACAAATGCAAATAACTTTGGTATTGATTCTAATTCCAAATCAAGAAAATTGAAAGATAGAAGAATAAATACGGTATTTAACTATAGCAATGTCTCATTAATATTCCTCTTTATGAATTGTGAAGAGATAAGTGCTTCTCCTTTTTTCCTTCCAACTTCTTTTCTCTCTCTATCAGGCTACTCAAAAAATCTGGCTAGGATTGATTCATTTCACTTTTCAAATTGAAAACTTCCACTGTTTTTAAGTTTCTTCAAGAGTACATATTTATTTCCATAATATGTAGCAAACACAGCTATAGAAAGTTTTGCCTACAAAGTTCCATCTTTCCCTTGTTGTTGTTGTTGTTGTTGTTGTTGTTGTTGTTAGGTGCCCTCGAGTCAGTATCCGACTCATAGCTACCCTGCGTACAAGCGGGGAAACACTATTATCAGTGCTTCTCTGCTGTTCATAGGGTTTTCAATGGCAGATTTATATTTGGGAGTGAGTTGCCGGGTCCTTCTCCCAAGCCTGCAGCACCTGGTATTCCCAGGCTGTCTCCCATCCAAGTACTAACCAGGCCTGACCCTGCTTAGCTTCCGAGATCTGACAGAATCAGATGCCACAGGGCTATGGCTGCAGGCATCTTTCCCTTAGCTGTAAACTTTCTTTTTTTTTTTTTAATTGGAAATCTTTAATGTATACCTTACTGTGATTCATTCTGACATGCTTTTCATTGTGACATCTCCACATATGCATTTTGATGTACATTATTCATATAGGTTCCCCCTTACCCTCTTGTATGCTTCCCCCCCTCCCACCCTCCCCATCTAAGTTTTCTCTATCATTTACTTGGTAATGTTTTTCTATATGTCCTTGGGTTCCAGTTCTGTTTAAGGCAGAAACTTTTCCTGTAGTGAACTTTGTTTTTATCTTGTCAGAACAATTGCATGCATTTTCTAGACCATTTATACTGACACCATTCTTAGCTTTTTTTTTTTTTGATCCGACCTTTGAATAGGATTTTTCTTTCGTATAATTATAATTCAGCTCCCGCATATGAGTGAGAACACGTGGTGTTTCTCTTTCTGAGCTTCTGTTCGTTCACTTTTTCTAATAACTCCAGGGCTGCACCATAAAGTCACTGACTCTAACTAGTGTGTTCCAAAGAAACAAGGTGACCCTAACCAGGGCTTAAGCCAAAATGGAGGAAAGCAACTCTCTCCCCAAAGGAAATGCTCTTTGAAATCTCTAAGCTTAAAAACAGCAAAAATGTTCCCTTTGCAGGGCTTTACAGCAATGATTTGAAGATGCAAATAGGATGTTTAAAGAAATTTCATCATATTTTATGAAGTTAAATTTACATTTAAATATATGCTTTAGTGCTTTATGTTTTCATTACAAATTTTTTTCTTGCTTCAGTCCCAAAGACTTTGCTTTTCCCTGCCCCACTGCCCCCAACCTCCCAAGCTTCCTGATTAAATCACTCATCTGTGCTTTGCATTTCTTCATGTCAGCTCATTCCTTTCCAAGCAGGCAGAAAGGGAGGCATCTTGATGACTAGCAACATCTAACATTAAAAAACCAAGACTGTTATAGGAGGCTTTTATTCAGGGAGGTAAAACATTTTCTGAGATTATTCAAGAGAGTTGAGATTTGTGGAAAGGAGACTGCATACTTCTAGAATATTATTATTGGAACTTTATTATTGTCACTTTGATGTTGCATTTCCCAGGAAATGTATGCTAATGTCTTTTCCACTTGCTTTTTTAAGGCCTTGAGTAGATGTGTTGAATATTGAAGCCATTTGTCTGCCTAGAAAATAGACCTTACAATTTATAAACTGCATATTATTATGGTTTTTTAAAAAAGAAATATAATCTCCTAGAACTTTGTACAAATAACAGAGACAGAGAAACTTAGGTGATTTACATCTTGGTATTTAGTTTTTAAGCTATGTACAGATGACATACTAGGTAACCAGTAAGAACTAAATAGTAAAAAGATTTTTCAATAAAACTATCAAAAAATTTAAAAGATGTACTTTTCTATTTGAATTGTCTGAATTTAAACAACAAAGAATGAAGACTGATAAAATTATGGAATTTTGCAGCAAAAAAAAGTCTTTTTAGCTTACATGACTTTTTAAATTGATTTCCAAATGTTGCTTAGCAATGGGATTGAGACCTATACCTATCTCTAGGTCTTTCACACTTGAAGAACACAATGAAAAACACACTGGTCTATCCCATCTGTCATGAAAAAGGTTAAATGTCTGTATTTAGGTTACTGAGTTAAATGATAATATTGACTACTAATCTTTATGGTTATAGCCATATTTATCCATAATTACATGGACATTTTTATTATAATTGTTGTAACTGTCTTGTTCTTTTCTTTCTATAGATAGTAACATTTCTTTGTGTGTCAGAATTTATAAATCCCGATTTTGTGATATCTATCCATGTATTCAACATGTATGAAGGGCTTATGATTTGTAAGACATCATATGCATCATACAATGTGTGCCTGACAAAAGCCACAAAGTTCTTTCCAAAAGTGACCCATTGATTTAAGTTATTTAGTAGCCCATGTGCCATAGATGCACTACTGACAGAATATACAGCTTCACAGTGTTGATCCATATGGCAAGTAAGACATTGGCAAAACTTGACTTTGCCGTGTTATGTGCATCATTACCTCAGAGCTGATGGGCTGAGAGGAAGTCTAAAGGAGTGTTTTAAGAAAGAAAATGCAGAGAACCTTAGAAAAATACCAAAACATTCAGTAATGTGATAAAGGAACAATATAGAGATAATAGACATTTTTTAACACCACAAGTAAATTCAGACAAAAAAATTGGAGAGATATACAATATATATGAAAAATGACAACTTTTATGCATAAAGATTATTTATAATTCAACAAGCAAAAAATAAACAACCCAAAGGAATAATTGATAAATGAAAAAGTAGTTCATAAATGATTATACACTCTTTTTAAAAACTTGAAAAAATTTCTTGAATATCTATAACAGTTAAAATATTTGAAAAATGTTAAAATTAGATACTCATAAAAGTACAAATGAGATACTTCTTTTTTTAAAACTGTAAATAATAAAATTAAAAAGAATACTATGAACCAATGTAGGTGAAGAAAAGGGAAAGTAGATGAGCATATGCCAGTGCTGAGAGTGTAAATTGCACAATGTCCTTTGGCAATGAGGCAAATAAGGCAAACAGACAAAAAGATGTATGCAACCAGAAGTCCATTGCATGTTATTTACGATAATACAAAGAAAAAGAAAAAACCTGGAAAAATAAAATATCCAACTGTCAAGAGTTACTTATATACTGTATATTTTGGAATCTAATCCACATTCTTTCAACAGTTTTGTTGTTGTTAGGTGCCCTTGAGTCAGATCCAAGTCATAGTAACCCTAAGTACAGCAGAACAAAGCACTACCCAACACTGTGCCATGCACATACTCTTTTTATATTTGAGCCCAAAGTTGCAGCCACTATGTTTCTTCTCATTTTGAATCATGCCACATTAGCAAAAGGACGTCCCAGGGTCTTTACTCCATTCCCATCATTAAGGTTGACTCTACTCTGAATGGGGCTGGGATTTAGCTCAGTGGGTAGAGCACTGCGCTGCAGTCTCTGAGGTCCTGAGTTCGATTCCCAGCACCACAAAAATGGGAGAAGGGCCTGGCAATCCACTCCCAAGGCAATCCCGAAGCACTCAGCCATTGAAAACCCTGTGAGGGTCGCTATGAGTCGGATACCGACTCGATGGCACCTAACAACAACAACAACTACTACTCTGAATAGGTTCTTCCCCCACCCTCTCTTGAATGCCTTCCAGTCTGAGGGGGCTCATTTTCCCACTATACTTGACAGTGCTTCTATGCTGTGTATCAAGTTTTTTAATGGCTAATGGTTTCAGGAATGGTTTGCCAGGTTCTTCTCCCTAGTGTGTCTTAATCTGGAAGCTCAACTGAAACTTCTCCACCATGGGTTGCCCTGCTGGTATCTGAAATACCAAAGGCGTATCTTTCAGCATCACAGCAACATACAAGCCCCCAGAGCACGACAAGGTAACAGAAACATGGGGGTTTAATAGTTTTGTTATTCTTGTTAGGTGCTGTTGAGTCAGGTCTGACTCGTAGCAACCCTATGTACAAAAGAATGAAACACTCCCCGACATTGTGCTATGCACACAATCTTTTTTATGTTTAAGCCCATTGTTTCAGCCACTGTGTCAGTCCATCTACTCGAGGGTCTTCCTTTTCTCATGAACCTGCCACTCTCTGAACCATGAAGTCCTTCTCCAGGGTTTGGTCCCTCCTGACAACATGTCCAAAATATGTAAGATGCAGTCTAGCCATCCTTGCTTCCAAGGAGCACTCTGGTTGCACTTCTTCTAGGTCAGATCTGTTGGTTCTTTTGGTGGTCCATGGTATATTCAATATGCTAGGATTTAGATCAATTGGTAGAGTGCTGCTCTGTACTCTCTGAGAGCCTGGGTTTGATCTCCAGTATCACAAAAATGGGAGAAGGACTTGGCAGCCTATTCCCGAGAACAATCTGTAAACAATCAGCCATAGAAACCTCTATAAATAGTATAAAAAATACTACAAAAGCATTGACATAGTGTCGGGCATGGCACAGTGTCAGGGAGTATTTCATTTTGGGTCATAGGGTCACTATGAATTGGACATAACTTGTTGGCGCCTAACAATAACAAATGTGAATACAGTAGCAGCCAAAATCACTCTATAAGAAATTAAGAAATCAACAGTTTTAGAGGGCCACAAAATCAGATGTGGATAGAATAGCATGCAGATTCAATTTGTGGATCAGATTCAAGAATATATATGGTAAATTATAGTATGCACATCAGTGAAATATATATGCTGCCATTAGAAATCATGTAATACAAGAATATTTGTTGGCAGGAGAAATGTTCATACTTTATTCTTACCTGAAAAGGGCAAGCCACATCTCAGAATCTACAAGATGCCAACTTTTAAGAATTATTAATTAAACAGTAAAAACCCACAGATAATACTGTTAGCTAATGTTGAAGGGATAGGAATGAGGACACTCACTTTGTAACCAAGCTGGGGTTTGACTCAGTTGATAGAGCACAGTTCTGCCCTCTCTGAGGCCCTGGGTTCAATCCCCAGGACCACAAAAAAATGGGAGAAGGACCTGGTAACACACTCTGGAAACAATCCTGAAACAGTCTGTCATTGAAAACCCTATGAATAGCAAAGAATCACTAACAGTAGTGCTGAGCATGTCGCAGTGTAGGGTAGTGTTTCATTCTATTGTACATAGGGTCACTATGAGTTGTACCTCACTTCTCAGCACCTAACAACAATGTCTTTGTAGCCAGAGTCATTTAAGATGCCACATTTTTAAAAAGCATGTGCAAGCCAGGTGTGGTGGCGCACGCATGTAATCCCAGTGGCTCAGGAGACAAAGGCAGGAGGATCACAAGTTCGAGACCAGAGGCAGTCTGCATAACTTAGCAAGACCTTGTCTCACAAAAAGTAAAAAGATGGGCTGGGGGTGCAGCTCAGTGGTCCAGCACTTGCAAGGCTTACAAGCATGAGGCCCTGGGTTCAACCCCCAGTACCACAAAAATAAAAATAAAAAAGCATGTACACACAGAAACATGTATATTTTATCCAAAGAGAATATGTTTGTACCTTTAAACAGAGAGAAAAATACTAATCAAACACCAAAATATGAGTAATATCCTTTTTAGGTTCCAAGTAATATTTTTCTTATTTTACATATTTTTCCACTGATCACTTTTTTAAATAGAAAAAAATTAAATTTCTCCATCCACACTCAGAATGTTTATTTTTTGGCTGGGGATAGAGCTCAGTGGTAGAATGCTTGTCTAGCATGTACAAGGCTTTAGGTTTGATATCCAGCACCAAGAAAAAGTACTTTTCAATTACATATGTCAGTCCTTCAGTTACATATGTGTGTGATTTTTTTTTTAATGTCCTGGATATCTACAGTTAACACAGATAGTGAAGACATCTGTCTTTAGTTGGGTGCACGTAGGTTTTAGAATTTGTATATAAAGGGTACCTTCTGGAATGCAATTATCAAGCAACTCAACGTTCCAGAGAATAATTAAGCATGGGAAATAATCTATGAAAGATCTCTAAAGCCTAAATAAATGCCATAAAAATCCCCTGTATTGAAACTCTAACACCTTAAATATGGGAGATTCTTTGGCAGCATCTTTTTTTTTTACTTTAAGTTTCATAAATTTGGTTTTCAGATTCTCATAGATTTGAATCAGAAAATTAGAAAAGCCATAAAGCAGGGTACAAACCAGGGAGAGAAGAAAAACACTTTAAAACACAAGAGGCAAAATTCTTACAGCACCAGTTGGCATGTGAGAAGAAACCTACTTTTAAAGTTTCTCAGATAGCACTATTACCCTAGAGTTTAGTCATTTTTATTCATAATGATTTCCCTAAGTCATGGGGAACAGTGTGACTATAACAGACAGAAAATCCAACAGAGATCTAATCCTCAGAGAGGACTGGTTGTGGCTCAGGCTGGAGAATTCACACAGTTCTGACAAGGAGGAAAAACTTGTCCCCCGACAAAAAGCTTAGTAGTTTTCTGATAACCTACCCTTTCACAGGGTATTCTGAATTCTAAAGAGAGACACTCATGCCCCCTCCATCCCACTATCAGACTATCACTTTCTTTCATTTGCAGAATTAGTATGTTTAACAAGGACCACATTTGTCCAGACTTGGAACTGACCTCCAAAGACAAGATCCGTGCTATCACCTACTAATGGAATGGACCTGGAGACAAAGAACTCTTCTAAGTGTGGGAACATGTGGCAATTTTCCACCTACCATCTTATAAAACCTCCACTAGGGAGGGAGGAAAAGAATCCACCAGATGTGGGGATGGATGGGGATTTTCAACACAGAATGAAGTGGCTGATATTCAGGCCAAATATGATATCTTTATTCTACAATAGTAGCATCCCAGAGCCAACCAGAATAACCACAGATTGTGTGATAGCTTATCCCACACCAGCTGCCTCTGCAAAGCAATAGCAGTTCCCTACTCTCAGCATGGCCACAAATGGTGGAACAGCTTACCCAATACTACCTAGTTTGGCAAATCAATATGGGCACCCAAGAACAAACCAAAGATAGTAGCTTACCCCACACAAACTGGCACTGTAAAGTCTTTAAGAGGTCCTTAGCTCTTTAAAACTAAACAGATGGGCATGTTGTTGTTAAGTGCTCTAGGGTCTGACTCATAGTGACCTATGTACAACAGAAACAGTCTCTGACACTGTGCTTGTCTGGAATTATGTCATTGCTTCTCTGCTATTCATAGGGTTTTCGGTGGCAGATTGTTTTAGGAGTAGGTTGCCAGATCCTTCTCCCATTTTTGTGCTGGGGATCAAAGCCAGGGCCTCAGAGAAGGCAGAGCAGCACTCTACCAAGCCAGCAAAATGAGCAGTCTTTCAAACTGAGGCCCTAGCCACAGTTTACAGATTCTCAATAAAATAAAATCTTTCCTTTCTCCAAAATGCAGTATACATAGACACTACCATGGGTGGGGGGAAATGGGGAAGATCCCTGGAAAAATACTTGTTCAGACAGCTGTTAGAATTTCCCAATATCTCACCTATGGAGCTGACTCAGCACAGGTAGCTTCTCAAGTCCCTTTCTCCCCAGGGACTGTGGTCCTCTGGTAGAAACCACAAGGGCCCAAGTCACCCAGAGCCTTGGGTGCTTCCTCCAGGCTGGGTTGCCAAAACTGTAATCAAGCCCCAGAGTTTCTGCCACCTGACACTCTTTCCCAAAAATCCAGAGGCAGAGATTGGTAGAGAGGACAGTTTTAGTTCAAGACCAGGCTTGAAAAAAGTGAGATGGATATTTTGTCTCTCAGAGATCCTCCATTTTCAAAAGAGAAGAAGTTTTAGAAGGGTTTATGAGATGATGGGTGGAAAATCTCCACCTGTTCCTACAGCTGTCAGAGTTATTTGACTGCAGGTCCATTCCATCAATAGGTGGTAGAGTGGATCTCATTTTGGAGGTCAGCTCCAAGTCTGGACACTTGTGGGCTTTGCTAAACACACTAATTTTGCAAGTGTACAAAGGAAAAGTCTGAGAGTGGAAAGGAGGGGCATGAGTCTCTCTCTTTAACATTCAGAATTCCCTGTGAAAAGGCTACCCTACTAGAACTGTTAAGTTTTTTGTCTAGGGAACAAGCTCCTCCTCCTTGTCAGAACTGTGTGAATTCCCCTGTTTCTGCCAGGGCCCCATCCAGTCCTCTCTTAGCATGGGACCTCTGGTGGAATCTCTCCCAGCCTGTTACAGGACCTTGTCTCCATGTTTAAAAAGTGTTCAAAGGTTTTTCCCAAAGAGTTAACCTTCAGTTATTTGGATAATTTCCTTATGTAAAACAATTATTTTCCTTGGCCAAAATAGTCAAAATGAAGCTTTTCTGTATACACCTATTCTCACAAACCAAGAGAATCACTTTCAGCATGCTTTGATAATTGGGATTATAAACCCCAAAGTAGAAATGATGTGTAAGATAGTCTCAGATGCCAAGAATTAGAAAGATCATCAAATATAGATAGTACAGAGAATTGCATTTTAGCCTAAATGTGTCTGTCAGTTTGCCATACCGTGGAGGCTACAGTGTTGCTGTGATGCTGAAAGCAATACCACCAGTATTTCAGATACCAGCAGGGTCTCCCATGGTGGACAGGTTTCAGCTGAGCTTCCAGACTAAGACAGAACTAAGGAGAAGGATTTGGCAAGCCACTCCCAAGAACTTAGCTGTTGAAAACCCTATGAATAGCAGAGAAACACTGTCAGATGTAGTGCTGGAAAATTAGCCAACCAGATTGGAAGGCATTCAAAAGACTACTGGGGAAGAGTTGGCTTCCTCAAAGTAGACAAACTTAATGATGGGATTGCAGTAAAGTCCTTGTGACCTCTTTTAGCTGATGTAGCACAGCTCAAAATTAAAAAGAAAAAAAACTCTAAACACCCATTAATAATTGGAATGTGCAATATACATAGTATAGATCTAGGAAAATTAGAAATCATCAAACAAAATGGAGCACATAAACATTGATATTCTAGCTATCAGTGAGCTAAAATGGACTGGTGTTGGCCATCTTAAATCATATAATCATATGGTCTACTATGCCAGGAGTGACAAAGAGAAATGAGGTTGCATTTATCATCAAAAAAGACTTCTCAAGATCTGTCCTGAAATACAATGCTGTCATTGATACAATGATATCCATACACCTACAAGGAAGGCGAGTTAATATGACTGTGATTCAAATTTATACATTGACAACTAAGGCCACAAATGAAGAAGTGGAATATTTTTACCTGATTCTACAGTCTGAAATTGATTGAACATGCAATCAGGATGCACTGATAATTACTAGTAATTGGAATACACAAGTTGGAAAAAAGATGTCTCAGTAGTTGCAAAATAATGTCTTTGGTGACAGAAAGGAGGCTGGAGATCAATGATAGAATTTTGTCAGAAAATCTACCTTTTCATGGCAAATACATTTTTTCACCAACATAAATATTGACTATGCACATGGAATTCACCAGATGGAACATACAGGAACCAAACTGACATTTGTGGAAAGAGATGATGGAAAACATCAATATCAGAAGTAAGAACAAGACCTGGTGCTGATGGTGGAACAGCCCATCAACTGCTCACATGTAGGTTCAAACTGAAACTGAAAAAAAAAATAAAACAAGTGAAAGGGAGCCAAGGTATGAGTTTGAATATATCCCACTTGAGTTCAGAGACCATCTCAAGAACAGATTTGATGCTTGAGACACAAATGATCAAAGACCAGATGAGCTGTAGAATGGCATGAAAAACATCATTCATGAGGAGAGCAAAAGCTTATTAAATAGGCAGGAAAAAAAAAAAAAGATCAAATTACATGTCAAAAGAGACTCTGAAACTTGCCCTCAAACATCCAGCATGTAAGTAAAAGGAAGACATGGCAAACTTAACTAAACAGAAGATTTCAAAGAGGCAGCTCAAGAAGACAAAATCATATATTATAATAACATGTGAAAAGAGCTGGATTTGAAAACCAAAAGGGAAGAAGATGCTTTGTTTTTCTCAGTCTTAAAAAATTGAAGAAAAGATTCAAGCTTTGAGTAGCATAAGAATTCTACAGGGAAAATATTAAATGACACAGAAAAAAGAAGAGCATTCAAAACCAACTGCAGCAGTACATTAACAGAGAACCACATAATGTCAATCTGGATTCAGAACATGTAGTGGAACTAGAAACATTATTGCTGATGTCAGATGGATATTGCCCAAAAGCAGAGAGTACCAGAAAGATTTCTATGTTTTATAGACTATACAAAGGCATTTGACTGTGTGGATCACAACAAATTATTGATCACATTGTGGAGAATGGGAATACCAGAACATTCAATAGTACTCATAAGAAATCTGTGCATGGGAGAATTGCAAGTTTGAGACCAAAGGCAGTCTGCGTAATTTAGCAAGACCCTGTCTCAAAAACAGTATTAAAAAAATGGGCTGAGAGTGCAACTCAGTGGTACAACACTTGTAAAGCATGCAAGGGCAAAACCCTGGGTTCAACCCCCAGTACTGGGGCGGGGAGGAGTGTGTGCATGGACCAGGAGGCAGTCATTCAAACAGAATAAGGAAACACTGCCTGGTTTAAAGTTGACAAAGGTGTGCATCGGGGATGTATCCTTTCACTGTACATCTTCAGTCTCTATGCTGAGCAAACAATATGAGAAGCTGGGCTTTATGAAGAAGAACATATTAGGATTGGAGGGAGCTTCATTAACAACCTACATTATGCAGATAACGCAGCTTGCTGAAAATGAAGAGGATTTGAAACATTTACTGGTGAAGGTCAAAGAACACAGCTTTTAGTATAGATTGCTCCTCAACACCAAGAAAACATCCTTACAACTGGGTCAGTATGCAGCTTCATGATAGATAGAAAAAAGATTGAGCTTTTCCAAGATTTTGATTTTTTTGGTTCTATAATCAATGCTCATGGAAATAATAGTCAAGAATTCAAAAGATGCATTGCATTGGGAAAAGGAGTTGCAAAAGACCTGCTTAAAGTTTTGAAAAGCAAAAATGCCACATTGAAGACAAACGTTTGCCTGACTCATGCCAT
Source organism: Pedetes capensis (assembly GCA_007922755.1). NCBI lineage: Eukaryota > Metazoa > Chordata > Mammalia > Rodentia > Pedetidae > Pedetes > Pedetes capensis. The sequence continues at coordinate 187,631 of VMDO01001414.1, forward strand.
GATATTTTCACTTGCATCATATAGTTGTGAAATTGGACAGCAAATAATGGAGACAGGAGAATTGATGCTTTTGAATTATGGTGCTGGAGAGGAATGTTGAATATACCATGGACTGCCAAAGAGACCAACAGATCCAACCTAGAAGAAGTGCGACCAAAATGCTCCTTGGAAAGAAGGATGGTTGGACTTCATCTTAAGTGTTTTGGACATGTTGTCAGAAGGGACCAATCCCTGGAGAAAAATATCGCGTTTGGGAGAGTGGCCGGCCGGTCAACAAAAAGAAGTAAGACCCGCAACTAGATGGATTGACAGTGTCTGCAACAAAGGGCTTAAACATAAAAAAAAAAAAAAAAAATTGTGCATGGCAGTGTCCAGTAGTGTTTTGCTCTGTTGTATATAGGGTTGCTATGAGTCAGACCTGACTTAAAGGCACCTAACAATATTAAGTTTTGTCTAAGTTATATTACTTAAGAGAGCAAAATTTTACCAAGCTATATCTGTTTGATCGCCTGCAGCTG
>VMDO01001414.1:188248-210254 GCA_007922755.1 Pedetes capensis
GCTAAGCAGGGTCGGGCCTGGTTAGTACCTGGATGGGAGACCGCCTGGGAACACCAGAAGCTGTAGGCTTGGGAGAAGGACCTGGCAACCCCCTCCCAAAAATCAATCTGCCATTGAAAACCCTATGAACAGCAGAGAAGCATTGACAATAGTGTTTCCCCTGTTGTACAGAGGGTCGCTATGAGTCGGATACCGACTCTACGGCACCTAACAACAACAACAACAACAACAACAAATATCTGTTTACCCCATTGCTAACAATAGTCAATTCACAAAGATCAGTCAAGGTTTCTAAAAAGTCAAAATAGTATTGCACATCTTGTGTTTTTATCCTAGGGAGGGAGGGAGGGAGGACGGAGGGAGGGAAGAATGGAAGGAAGGAAGGGAGGGAGGGGCGAGACAAACCACATTATAAACTTTGTGACACCTTTTTATTTTTTTATTATTTGTGTTGGGGGGATGGTCTTTTTTTTTTTTTCTTTTCCCCCTATACTTGGGAACTGAACCCAGGGTCTCGCACATAATTCACAAGTAATTTACCACTGGGTTGCACCCAGCCCATTCTTTTTTCTTTTAAGGTCTCACTAAGTTGCACAGGCTGCCTCTGACCTCAAACTCCCAATCCTCTTGCTTCAGCCTCCCAAGTTGCTGGGACTGCAGATGTGTACCATCTCACCTGGCTGTTCTCTAATCTTATTAGAATGTCTCTGTGGCCTTATGCAATGGTGGTGGTGGTGTTACATGCAATCAAGTCAGGTCCTACTCATCATGACCCTATGTACAACAGAACAAAACTGTACCCAACACTGTGCCATGTCCAGCATTCTGTCAGCGCTTCTCTGCTATTCATAGGGTTTTTTTTATGTCTGATTGTTTCCAACGTGTGTCACTGGGTCCTTCTCCCAAGCATACAGCACCTGGTGTTCCCAGGCAGTCTCCCATCCAAGTACTAACCAAGCCCGGCCCTGTTTAGCCTCTGAGATCAAACAGGATAGGATGCCAGGCTGGTATAGCTACAGGCAATCATATGGGTAACCTCATGTTTAAAGGTAAGAAAAGTCTAAATTTGAGGCTTTTCCCCAGTGTGAGAGCTCAGCCAAAAGGCTCTTCTACTCCTCTCTCACTACTGTCCCCAAGAGCAAACAAAACTAGAAATAGTTCACTTTGAATAAGAATGAGAGGAAGAAAAGATAATGAAAAACCTGGGGTTTGAGTCAGATGCCCAGAGTCTTTCCCCTAGACTGAGCATCTGAGAGCATAAGGTCAATGAGCATAAGTGATCTGATCAGTTGGAGCCTTAATTCCTATAACTCACCCCTTCCTTTCTCCAAACTCACTTCTCCCAGAGTATCTCTTTTGCCCCATTGTCTTTAAAGGCACCTACACTTCCCCTGGCCTGGGATTTAGCTCAGTTGGTAGGGCGCCGCTCTGCAGTCTCTGAGGTCCTGAGTTCAACTCCCAGCACCGCAAAAATGGGAGAAGGATGTGGCAACCCACTCCCAATGCAATCCCGAAAAAATCTGCCATTGAAAACCCTATGAGGGTCACTATGAGTCGGACACGACGGCGCCCAACAACAACAACAACACTTCCCCTGGAACATTGTGTGTCCCTCTTACCTTGAGACTTCCTTCAGGTTCCCCTAAGACCTCATTTCCCTTAGCAAGCCTCATTTCTGTACTGTCTTCCTTTTCTTATTACCTTATCACAGTGTTTACTAGATTATCATGGTCTAGTTATCTGTCTACCCAGATACTTTTCTAGAATACAAAATACCAATCTAAGTTAGCAGTAGAAGTAGAAAACCAGCAAACAAATCCTTGGCATATCATGAAGTCTGCTGGCTGATGCTTAAGAGAGGAATTGGAACAGTATAGTATCTCTTTTCAAAAACCAGTAGATCTTTAAAGTGCTCTTCTTTCCATTTCATCATTAGTATTCTATTGGCATATAAATTTCCTGAGTAGTTATTGAAAATGAAGTTTCATATATCTTTGCTGCATTGTTATTTTCAGAACAATCTATCACTTATATGTGGTATTTTAAATATTTGACCCTGGAGTCAGGCCATTGAAAATTTCTCATATCTAATTCTGACTCATACTAACAATATATACTATGATTTAATTATACCTAAATTGTAATATAATTAAGATGGCATTTTATAAACTTTCTATTGTGTGTGAAATAACTGCTAGGTTCTAAAATAATTATAAACAAGTATTCTTAAAGACTTCAATGACTTCTTTTTCTCTTTGAAAGTAGAAAAATAGGCTAAAATGATCTTTCTGAATAGAATATTATAATTCACCAAATGCTTTTCTGCTGTGTTATACTTTTTTGATGGAAATTTCAGATTTTTTTAAAATAATTATGCATTTATCTTTTTCAGTGTTGTGGCAATATTTTTTCTCATACCACTTTGCGATACAAGAACTGGAATCATAAGGTTTAATTTAGTCAAATTGAATTTGTGGCAAGACAATTAAATTCAAATGAAAAAATTTGGTTTTCTGTTTTCTGTACAGTAGAAAACAAAATAGAGGATAACAAATTATCCTCTAAAGACCACAAAAAAAGAAACATGCTTAACAAGAAAAAGTATAGATTACTAAATTTCCAAACTGATATAAAAGCTATAGACATATATTTGTCCAAAGTAAAAGATAAATATGCAAAGTTTAAAAAAAATGCCCAGAGTATATCAGCTCTCTTATGCTTTTGTTAATGGGACATATTTTCCTTCATTGATAAATTAGGGCATTTTTTGTGGCATAAATTACTAGAGAGTTTGACTCCAGAAAAGAGTGCTTCAGCAAAGAAACTAGGGATAAACCCGGTGCAGTGGTGCATGCCTGTAATCCCAGCAACTCGGGAGGCAGAGGCAAAAGGCTCGCAACTTCAAGTCCAGAGACAGTCTACATATTTAGTGAGACCCCGTCTCAAGAAGTAAAAACAGTGGGCTAGGAGTGCAGCTCATTGGTATAGCACTTGCAAAGGATGCAAGCACGAGGCCCTGGGTCCAACCCCCAGTACAAGAGAAGGAAAGAAGGAAGGAGGGAGGGAGGGAAGGAAGGAGGGAAGGAGAAAAGAAAGAAACTAGGGACAGAAATAGATTGTTGCTGTTACAATGACAACTATAGTCATGTGGAAAAGAAGTCACTGGGCTATTGTCACATCATAATCTGGTAGCAGCCCACACCTCAAACTGTTTCTCCTGATGTTTTAGAGACAGTTCAGTAGACATGTTTATAGCCATTCAAGAAGGTTTATAGAGGCTTGTCCCATAATTAACTTCTAAATCCTGAGACCCAATGACTACATTATTTTTAGCCCCTTGAAAATGCACTTTCAGGGAGTTATGATTTACTATGGTACCTCCTGCTCTCAGGAAGCATCAATGCAAGAATTATTCATTTGTTCAGCATTTGAGAGTTTTAAGCAACCAGAGTTAAGATGGTTAAGATCTTTTATTCTAGTGAATGATATTCCTACATGAATTGAGCTACAGGAAAATTTTGTATATACCAGTACTTTTGTAAATCTATATGAACTCCAGGAAAACAAGGCTATGTAACCCCTCATAGTTCTCTATCTGAGCTGCCAAAAATCAGTGCTGTAATATAGTAATTATAGTGTCCTGTAGTAATATAATGTGCTATATTAGTTTCATCTCCCAATTAAAATGATTTACGTTTATGCAAGTTCTCTACCACTGAGCTACATCCCCGACACCAGATGATCTAGTTTTGTTTTTAAATCACAGGTCTGCTTTTTAATCTACTAGAGTCATCTGTATACTTGTATAGTTTGTGCCCTGCACTACGGAGTGCATGTGAAATAAATGTAGCCTGCAATCTCTTAGCCCACACAGAGGGGGCACCTTTTTTAATTTTCACAAAGGCAGCATAAGGGTAGAGGTGCTGCCAATACCATAAGCGCATTCAAATTTGTTAGGATATGTCATTCGTAAGTATAAATAGCTGGTTTAGGACTTACACAGCCCTCTATAAAAGATTAAATTGTGATTGCTGTCAAGAAAATAAAAGGTCAACATAAGTCTGATTGGTATGTGTATCTACAAAATACATAAAACATTCAGATATATATTGAATTCTAAGCATTTGAATTTCACTATGAAATTATTTGTATGTATATGCATATATTGTACTTATGGCTACATTTTGTGTTTAGTTATGTTCCATAAAGCTAAACCCTTAGAGATCTGTGTCAAGGAAGGCAGTATGAAATCTGTAGCATTGTATACTACCGCCTTATTACCACTATTTTAATAAAAATTTGCATTCTAAAACAAGCCATTAAGATTGTGCAATTTTGGAAATTTTATTATGTGGCACTTTAAGAACACTTGCATGATATTTTTAACCCAGATTAACAAAATAAAGATTAGAAATAATACCAAAAATACCAGAAGATATCATACCTTTCTATGTGTATACAGCTGCAATCAAATGATTTATTCTTTAGAATTAGGGAAAATTGTTAGTCACAGAGTGAAAATGAAGGTGAGCATAAAGCCTTCTTTATGATTGCATGAGGCAAAGAAAATTCCTTTGTACTGTGCTGGTTGTCTTTCTCAAGTTAACACTTAAACCAGAATTTTAAGGTAAAGACATAAATTTTGACATCTCTTTGAATTTCCATCAAAATGTTTCATTACGATGTGATCAGTAACATTATCTAGTTAGTTACATTTTGTGGAATACGGAGATATTGCAAGTAATGTGATTTGATGTGACTTTTTCCCTTGTACTTTGCTTGGTTCTTTCTTAGAAATATGCCTTGTTGTTGTTGTTAGGTGCTGTCGAGTCGGTATCCGACTCATAGCGACCCTCATAGGGTTTTCAATGGCTGACTATTTCGGGATTGCCTTGGGAGTGGATTGCCAGGTCCTTCTCCCGTTTTTGCGGTGCTGGGAATTGAACTTGGGTCCTCAGAGACTGCAGCGCAGCGCTCTACCCACTGAGCCAAATCCCAGCCCAAGAAATATGCCTTATTTTACAAAAACAGTTGTTATTCCAAAATAAGAAAAAAAAAGGGGGGGGGTTGCTTTATGGTTGTGTTTTCATTAATAAAGTGTGCTACAAGGTCAAGTATATCATGTCTGGCCTAAACATCCAGGGTAGACCCAGAATAATGGAAATAGCACCAGATTCACTTTGAATTCTGTGTGATTAACCACTGTCTGACACAGTAGTGTCAGATACATGTGTAGAAGTGTTTACCATTAGCAATATGTTGCCTTTCACCTTAGGAAAGTCCCTTCAACTTGAAGAGCCTCTGTTTTCTCATCTCAAAACTAAAGATATTGGCTCCAAAATGTTATGGGCAGTTTGCCTGAAAACAATAGAAAACATCAAGTGGTAGAGAACAGTGAATGATCATGTTCTACTCAGTGATCTTTCCCACTGATTTCCACAAATGTTTTCTCTAATCATCATATTTAAGTTTGCACAAACTAGGGAGATACCACTAATACCTACATTTTGGAAAGTGTAAAAATCACATATTCTTGTAGAGTTGGGTTCACTCTGCATCAGAGTTTAGTTTTGAGGAATCTCCTACCTGGAACCAGAAAATAGGTGTAACATGTTTTGTCATTATTCTTCTCAACAGATGTCAAGGATAGCTATAACATGTATCAATTTTATCAGAAGTTTGAAAATTAAAGGAACAGGGAAAAAACTTTCAGAGATTGTACTGTGTTTGTCTTCCTCCTTTTGAAGCCTATTTCCTGCTCTGGGAGTACTAAATGAAAGCAGATTCTTACAGGGTAAAAGGTGAAAGGTTCAATGAATTGATTTCTGTGTTACAGTTTATAGGTGGACATACAATAATTCATAAATGGGAGAGAATAGGAAACCATTTTGTAGGAAGTAAAGGGGAAGCAAAATCAATGCCTACAAGATGAGAATGGAAGAATATGTAAAGAATACAGGGAGAAGGAGTTTTCATCAAGTAGCTCCAACCATTAACATCTCAATTAATATGAAAAGAAAGAGGAATCTTGTTTTAGACATAGTTTACATAAAAGTACCTTAGAAACTCACTGTCAAGGTGGATTCAGTGGCACATACCTATAATCTCAGCAACTTGGGAGGCTAAGGTAGAAAGATTGCAATGTCAAGGCCAGCCTGTGCAATTTAGGAAGACCCTGTCTCATAAAAAGAGGGGTTTGGGGGTGCAGTTCAGTGGTAGAGCACTTGTCTAGCATGTGAGAGGCCATGGGTTCAAACCCCTAATTCTACAAAATAATTTTTTCAAACTTGTTCACCCTAGCATCCAATCTCATCAGATCTCAGAAGCTAAACTAGGTCAGGCCTGGTTAGAAATTGGATGGGAGATCACCTGGAATACCAAGTACTGTGGGCTTGGGAGAAAGACCTGGTAGCCTACTCTCGAAACAATCAAGTATTGTAACCAAAACTGATGTAATACTTGCACAATAGAAATAGCAAAAGCCTTATTATTTTAATAAGGCAAAAGCCTTATTACTCCAACATTTATCAATAAAGGGGAAAAGAATAAAGAAAACCCTATGAATAGCAAAACAGAGAAGCACTGACATAGTGCTGGGCATGGCACAGTGTCAGGGAGTGTTTCATTCTGCTTTAGGGCTGGAGTTTAACTTAGTTGGTAGAGTGCCAGTCTGAGCATGCTGAGGCTTGGAGTTTGATACCCAGCACCACAAACTTAAGAAAAAGAGAGAGAGAGAGAGAGAGAGAAAGAGAGAGAGAGAGAGAGACCTGGAAACCCAATCCTGAAACAATCAGCCATCAAAACCCTATGAGGGTTGCCATGAGTCAGACCAAGCAGGACAGCACCTAACAACAATAAGTTTCTGTCAAAATATTCAGAGGAAACAAAAGTACTGTACAACATCTGTATTACTTTCCCATTTGGTACTTTAAAAAATTGCCACAAATTTATTGGCTTAAAAGAACACAAATCAATTTTCTTACAATTCTGGAGGCCAAGAATCCAACGTGAGTCTGACAGGCCAAAGTTGAGGTGCCAGCAGTGCTGTATTCCTTCTGGGGGCTCCAAGGGAAAATCTATCTCCTTGCCTTTGCCAGTTTCCAAAGACCACCTGTATTTCTTGGCTTATGGCCCCTTCCTCCATCTTTGAGATATATCAGTTAAGCCTCTACTTTCTTTGCCATGTTTCCTTTTTATGATACTGACCCCACTGCTTCCCTCATATAAGGATGCTAGTGATTACATTTGGCCTGCTCATATCCAGGATAATCTCCCCACCCCAAATCCTAAATTCCCTTTGTCCAGTAGGTAGTATTTCATTTGATTCCAGGGATTAGGGCATAGACATCTTTGGTAAAAAGATAGGAAGTGGGGCTGGGAGTATAACTCAGTGGTAGAGTGCTTGCCTAGCATGTACCAGGCCCTGGGTTCAGTACCCAAGAACACCAGAAAGAAAGAAAAGAAAAAGAAAATCAAAAGCATCATGAGGTCTTTTTACTCCCCTCCACACACAGCAGATGACTTCATGGACTTCTTTCTCCTTTCTTCAGGATTCTTCACCCCACTCCCTGTTTCACTCACTTATGCAAAGAATCAAGCTGTGGCCAGCCTCTGGCTTCAAACTTACATGCACAACCTGTATTAGTCTGCTCAGGGAAGGAGAAGGAGAGAGAGAGAGAGAGAGAGAGAGAGAGAAAGAAAGAGAGAGAGAGAAGAAAAGAAAGCAAGGTAGGAAGTGGGTTGACTAAGTTACTCAACCATAGTATCTTAAAAATGGAAAAATGACTTAATTGGAATGAGAACCCTTTAAGACTGAAATTTTAAAATAGTGGGAAAAGATCCTTCATTAGCTAAGAAAGATTAAGCTTTGCTGAGGTGACAAAGATGATATTTCAATGACTTAATGTAAAAAATTACATTTCTTATGAAAAATCTACAGATTAGATCCTGTAACTCTGCAGAGCATCTCCCTTCCAAGCAGTGACTCAAAGACAGCAGAGTGATTTTACCTTACACCTTTGTCATCCCAATATGTACTCTACGGGTGCCATGGAGGAGAAGAGGTGGGAAGTTATATAGCAGCTTTTTACTCCCTTTGCTCAAAAGTAGCACGTGTCTCATATTCACATTGTCATATGACTCAATGAACTGTTGTTGTTGTTGTTGTTGTTAGGTGCCGTCGAGTCAGTATCCGACTCATAGCGACCCTCATTGGGTTTTCAATGGCTGAGTGCTTCGGGATTGCCTTGGGAGTGGATTGCCAGGCCCTTCTCCCATTTTTGCGAGGCTGAGAATTGAACTCGGGGCCTCAGAGACTGCAGCGCAGTGCTCTACCCACTGAGCTAAATCCCAGCCCCAATGAACTATATAGAGGCTAAAAGGGTAGTCTTTCATGTGCTCAGAAATGAAAGAACCAGGTATTGATGTATCTTAAATATCTGCTATATTACTGCCTAACATCCTCTATGGTGAGGAGCTCTACGTGAGCATGAGATCAGGTTGAACACTAAAATGAGCTGAAGTTACTAAAAAGTATGAACAGTCAAAAAGAGTTGAACAGTTCTAGAGGATGGGAGGATGGTTAGTGGTCAAACTAAGAGGAAGAGAGCTAGTACTTGGAAAAGATGTTAGCAAGAGACAGGCCAGTTAAAGTGAGAACAAACATTACTAAGGAGCTTGGAATTCAGAAATAATGAGGAGAGTATAACTGACTAATGTAAAGTGTAGCCCAGAATGAAAGAAAACATGCTTCAGAGATCAGTAAACTGCTGATCTAAAGACTTAGGGAGAATCAGAGTCTATAAATATTGACTTCATTTGTAATGAGAGTGAAAGCCAATTCTGAAAATTTTGTAACAATGGGCTTAATGATACTCTTACTAAATTCTAAAATGGATCATTAAATAGATGTGAGTCCACAAAAGAGAAAGCAATGGTCAACAAAAGCCAGCATGGGAATCCATTAAGAACACTTGTTTGTGTTCATTTTTTGAGATTGCCTGTATGTGGATAGCTTAGGGAAATAGAGTGGTTATATCTGGATTTCAGGTAAGGATTTGACAAAGTTTCTAATTATATTCCTCTGTTCCATATGAGGAAAAGGGTTCTAGTTGGAAATACAAATGATTAAATGGATTTGTGTGTAGGAATAGAACTTTTTTTTTATTAAAATGGAGAAATAAATTTGAGCCAAATCACACAAAAAATAATTATATAAGCTATTTTAAGGGATTTAGACATTAAGGACAATCTGGATCTATCAAGTAAGGTGATGAAATGATCAGATTTGCATTCTAGAAATACACTTTTTCTGCAGTGCAGAAAACAGACTGAAAGAAGCTTATTGTTGTTGTTAGGTGCCGGCGGGTCAGTATCTGACTCATAGCGACCCTCATAGGGTTTTCAATGGCTGACTGTTTCGGGACTGCCTTGGGAGTGGATTGCCAGGCCCTTCTCCCATTTTAGCGGTGCTGGGAATTGAGCTCTGGACCTCAGAGACTGCAGCGCAGCACTCTACCAACTGAGCTAAATCCCAGCCTGAAGGAAGCTAGAAAAGCTAAAAGATCTGAGGTGATGGTAGACTGAACGAAGAGAATTGAATAGAGGAGATTAAAGTGAGGAGCTGTGAGCACACAGAGGACAGTCAGAGCCATAGACATGTCTGAAATCACCCCGAGAGAAAGACTAAACCTTGGGGAACGTCAGTGTTCAAGGAATTTGTGAACAGGAGAGACCAAAAGAGTATTAGTCAAAGGTGGTCTGGTGTCTCGGATACTAAAGGAAGAATTTCAGTGAGACAGTTGTCAGTAGAGATAAGGGCTGCCAAAAAGTCAAGACAGATGAAGTCAGGAAGGTGCCTAGCATTTGATACAAAGAGGCAAAACTACTTTTAATAAAATGATGGGTACAAAAATCCAATTATAGTAAGTCAAGGAAGGAGGGGAAGTAATAGAAACCAAAACATGAGAAATGGATATCTGAAAGGGAATATGGGAATAAGGGCAAGATTTTTATTTTTAAATGGTAATGAAAAAGTCATTGGAGAAGATGGATGAGAACATACTTGGAAGGTAAATAAGTTATACTAAACTGAGACCTAGTCAGTCATTTTTCCCCAGGAACTTAACCAAAAAAAAAGATAGTATTTTTTGAAAACTACTAAGCTATGTGGATTCACACTAGTTACATTATGATGAAGCCTGTTGTTGCCCCTTACTCTATGCACAAGCCAGTCAGGACTTTGGACCTACTGTTTTTCAACCAATTGAAGATAGATACACAATTAGATTGAGTCAGGTCTTTAATTTTGTCTGAGAGATTCTGTTGTGTTTTAAAGTCTGCAGTTCCGACTTTAAGCAGTTTAGTGTTATATAGATTTTCTTAGTGACTATTTCTATGAAAACACTTTAAAATGCTTTTTACTGCTGTGATCAGCAATAGGGGAAGGCTGTATAATTTCCAGTGTTCTGAATTCTATTCCCCTTGATCTGTCATGCCTGGGCTATAATTTTTGCAAACCATTTATCTTCTTGTTGGAATTTTATGCTGGAGTGTACATTGTTAGTGGTTTTATTTGATCACTGGCAATGAGTTCTGATATTCTTTTCCTGATATTGAGCATTTCAAACAGTTCCCTAATGAGTATACCTCTGCACTCCAGTGCTGTTAACTTTGATAGATTTCCTATTATAAGGTTTGTTGTTGTTGTTAGGTGCCATCGAGTCGGTATCCGACTCATAGCGACCCTCATAGGGTTTTCAATGGCTGACTGTTTCAGGATTGCCTTGGGAGTGAATTGCCAGGCCCTTCTCCCATTTTTGCGGTGCTGGGAATTGAACTCGGGACCTCAGAGACTGCAGCGCAGCGCTCTACCCACTGAGCTAAATCCCAGCCCTATTATAAGGTAGGCTTCCAAAAATAATGACTTATTTTCCTTAGTGACTTTTCATTTTTACTCTTTCTAAAATTGTGTATTTTAGCCTACTCAGAACTTCTCCAGTATAAGTTTAGTTTCTGAAATTAAGTGACATTTGAATACTGGGGACTTGGGAACTCATGGATTTATTCATCAAGCATATATTGAGAACTACTCTGTGTCGTGTACCTAGACATTGAGGTTCTAGACTCTCATACCAGGTTCTGCATGAAGCTCACATTCAAAACCAAGTCTGACAAGTAAATATGTGATAACCATTCAAAGAGATAATGTTGAGTTTTGCTGTGGAGACAATACTTGAATCAGGTTTTGAAGAATGAGTAGGATTTAGCTAGATGAAAAAGGGAGGTAAGATCTAGGTTAAAAGAATATTCGTTTTTAAAAAATAGGCTGTATTTTATACGAAGAAGCAGAGGAGTCTGTGAAACAGATGAACCAGAAAAAAATGATAGGCAGAATGTTTCACTGAGGAGCACCAATCTCCTTCTAGAATTAGGGACTCCACTCTGTTCTTCAATCTACCATCTACATTTGCCTCAACATTCTTTAAAATCTCAGCGCTGTTCATAGTGCCTCTCCTGAGAAGTCTGCAATGGCTCAAGATTGCCTTCTGATGACAGCTAGCATTTAAGATCTCCAGAGTCTGACTTGAGTCTTCATTAACTTTGAGCTTACTAATCCTCTTCAAAAATGGAAGTTCTCACTGTCCCCTGAGCCCATCTCTCACTTTCCATCTTCATACCTTTGCTCAGGTTTTCCCTCTGCTTAAAATGCTCCTGCCTTTCCACTCCCCATCATATTTTACCTGGTTAAAATGCTGTCTATTCTTGAAAACTCAACTATCTGAAATATTAACCTGTCTGTAAATACCAATAAAATCATTAAAAATAACTGTCATTAATTTTAAATTAATAAAAAAATTTTAGGGTAAATTATTATGAAAAAATGAGTTAATGCATTGCTAGGTAAAACAAAAGGATATAATCAGTATGTTTAGTTTAAAAACATTTTAAAAACTGAACTAAAAACTTTATGAATATTCAATATGGCATTAACAATTACTATCTCCGGTTAGGTAATGGCTGTACATTTCCTCCTATTTTGGCCAATTCTATATTTTCAGGGTTTTTTTCTACCAGTAAACATGTGGTTCTTACATAGTAAAAACAAAACAGGTATTTTCAATTTTTTAAATAGTTTTTAAAACTCTTCTTGCTTCAAGAGCCTCAATTTACTCTTTCTTCTAAGATTCTTCTGCTATTCACCAGTTAGAAATAATCTTTACCTTCCCTTCCTACCATCACATTTTTTTCTTATAATACCGTATGACATTCTACCTATTTTAATTACATGCAACAACTCCATCAGTAACAAATGGATGCTATGAACAGAGATCACTCTGTTGAATGAATGAATTACTAATTACTAATGGTAATTCAAAGTAGATCTTCTCTCAAATAATCCTAAAACTTTATTAGGGAGAAAATACATGTCAAGAAAAATATAAAAGTTAACTTATCAGTCAATAGGACAATACGTATTAAGAAGTAAGTGTGTAAATATTGACTGTGTGGTACAGTCAGTGCTAGAGTGATAGTGTAAATAGTGTCAATAGAATACTGTTTTCCAAAATGAAATTCAGGGATTATGACTGAGTTAGACAGGTGCTGAAAGGAAGCACTTTTACTTGGAAACATACTTCAGGGACATTTGAAGGTCAAAAATTATGAATGCAGAGTCATGGACTGGAGTCTGTGAATAGTCCCAGCCCATCCACCCCAAGCCTTTCATACCAGCTCTGCCCAAAAATAGAATGTCGTTACAGTAATCTACAAAGCAGATTGTCTGCACTGATAACAGGCCACTGACTCCTTTTAATTTACCTGACTTTTTTATTTTCTTAGTGATGGTTATTAAAGTGACAACGAAAAAGACTGAATCTTTTTTTGTCCCAATTTGAACCTTGTAAGAGCATCTTCTGAGAGGGAAGGAAATGAAGCGAAGACATCTGTCTCAAGTCAACTAAATATTTAATGCTAAATTGGAATGCCATCCATGCTTATTACTTTGAAATATAATATGCTGGAAATAAGGCATCCTATATAGATTTCTTCCTCTAAAATTAAAAGCTAGCCTGTGGAGCTACCAGGTTTCTCTTAGAAATTCAATCAGATTCCAGACTCTGATACTGACTGCAATGTCCTCAGATCCCATAGGAAGAAACAGTGATGAATCAAATGACAGGGATGAGAAGAGATTCATGAAGCATTCTGTCCATCAGGAAGCCCTGCTCTGTGCTAAATGCAGAACTAGTTCAGTCTGTTTTCTCTCATGCCCTTTCTATTTGGGGATCTGAATAACTTTCCTTGAAGGGACTATATATATATAATATATATTTGCAAATGCTTTTTGTAAATGTTTCAAAAGAAAAAAGTTCTATTCCAGAAATGTCCATTCAGAATTTGCTGTGAAAAATACTAGCCCATCAGAAAATGCATGCAATTGTTCTGACAAGATAAAAACAAAGTTCACTACAGGAAAAGTTTCTATCTTAAACAGAACTGGAACCCAAGGACATATAGAAAAATATTACCAAGTAAATGATAGAGAAGACTTAGATGGGAGAGAGCATACAAGAGGGTAAGGGGGCACCTGTATGAATGATGTACATCAAAATGCATATATGGAAATGCCACAATGAAAAGCATGTCAGAATGAATCACATTAAGATATACATTAAAATTTTCCAATAAAAAAAAGAACGCTTTACTCTGAACTCATTTTTATACTATTAATATCTTTAAATAAGAAAGAAGGACTCTATAGTTATATTACATTTAATCCCAATCTTTGTTTCAGTAATAAAAATTCTAGTTCGTAGTTTCTTTTGTAAGAATTCATCATCATAATCCTGTACAGGAAATTAAGGCAGTCAGTCATATCATTATTTTATTTGGATATTAATACAAACATCACCATTGTTCCATGGGACAATATCTTCTAAATAATATAAAATGGCTTCTTAAATTTCAGTTTAACTATTTTACAAAAGTCAAAATGTTGTTAGGTGCCTTCACATCCGTACTGACTCATAGCGACCCTGTGTGTAACAGATGAAACACTACCCAACACTGTGCCATACTTGGCACTATTCTAAGTGCTTCTCTACTATTCATAAGATTTTCAATGCCTGATTGTCTTTTAGGAGTGAATTACCAAATCCTTCTCCCAAAGTCAAAATGTTGTTGTTAGGTGCCGTCCAGTCGGTATCTGACTCATAGTGACCCTCATAGGGTTTTCAATGGCTGACTGTTTTGGGATTGCCTTGGAAGTGGATTGCCAGGTCCTTCTTCCATTTTTGGGGTGCTGGGAATTGAACCCGGGACCTCAGAAACTGCAGCGCAGCACTCTACCAACTGAGCTAAATCCCAGCACTAAAGTCAAAATAGAAAGTATAATTACCATATCAGTTAACTGCTTAGCATGAGAAAAGAGCCACTTAAAGACACACACTGTCCCCTCTCCCCCATCTACACACTCCTGTTTTTCTCTTTCACAAATACTGATCACAAGGGGTGCTTGTTTGCAGAAATGACTAAATGGACATGACACTAAGATAATAAAAAGGAGAAACTTATCCTCAGAAGCCTCATTTTCATATACTAAAGAGAAGCAATATTTTAATGTATTTATTTGATTTAAAATAAAAATAATTTTGCTATCCATATAAAAAAAAATCCACAGTAGCATGTTGTCCCAACTTCTTTATTAATCACACCAGTAACTTTATAATGATATGTATTTCTAAGACTGTTAAGATAACTTACAAATATTTAAATCATCTTCATTACAGTATAATTTTAATACAATGCATCAATTTCTAGGGTGCAGTTGGAGTTTTATCAAATGTGTTCAACATGTAGTGCATGAAACCAGCACTGCACTCCCATCATCCCAAAGTTCTCTTAAGCTGCTTTAAAGTTAGTCTTCCTGTCCCCTAGCCTCACCCCAGGGAACCACTGATGAGCTTCCTGTCACTATGATTTAGCCTTTTCTAAAATTTCCTTTAAAAAGAACCAAACAATATATAGTATATTGTTTGCTCCATTTTGTATGCCTACCAACAATGAATGAGAACTGCAATTTCTCCATATCTTTGCTAATACTTGTAGTCAAACTTTTTATTAGTATCTCATTGTGGTTTAAATTTTTACTTTAGTTTTCCCAGTGATTAATTTCCTGCAGCCGTAGCCCTGTGGCATCTAATCCCATCCGATCTCAGAAGCTAAGCAGGGTCCAGCGTGGTTAGTACTTAGATGGGAGACTACCTGGAACACCAGATACTGTAGACGGGAGAAGGACCCAGCAAGCCACTCCCAAAAAAATCAATTTGTCATTGAAAACCCTATGAATAACAGAGAAGCACTGACAATAGTGTTTCCCTGTGGTATGTAGGGTCACTATGAGTTGGATACCGACTGGACAGCACCTAACAACAACAACAGTCACTAATTATGGGCTGGGATTTAGCTCAGTTGGTAGAGTGCTGCTCTTCAGTCTCTGAGGTCACAGGTTTGATTTCCAGCACCACAAAAATGGGAGAAGGATGTGGCAATCCATTCCAGAGGTAATCCCAAAATAATCAGCCATTGAAAACATTTTGAGGGTCACTATGAGTCAGACATGACTGGAGGGCACCTAACAACAACAATGACTAATTATGTTGAACACCCTTTCATGTGTATATTTGCCAGTGTGTGTTTTAATTTGCAAAGTGTATGTTCAATCTATTGGCCAAGTTTTGTTTTCTTCTTACAAGTTGTTTTCTTCTTACAAGCATTTGTTGTTTTTAGATATAACTTCTTTACCAGACATTTTTCAGATACTTTCTCTGTCGTTTTTCTTTTCACAAGAAGTTTCTAATTCTAATGTAGTCTAATTATCATTTTTTCCATTTAAGATTTATATTTTTGTTTCACTGTATTGCTTTGTTTTTGCCATGCTGAATATCAAACCTAGGGCCTTGCACCTGCTGGACAAGTGCTGTACTACTGAACTACATTGCCAGCCCTGGATCATATTTTTGTTAGCACATCTAAGAAATCCTCTGTGATCAAGATCAAAGATTATCTCCCATGTTTTTGTTTCTTAATGTTTTATAGTTTTAGCTCTTGCTTTGAGATCTAAGTCCTACACAATGCCTGCTTCTTGTCTTTGCTGATTTGGAACCCTTTCTGACTTATCCCACCACTAGCTTCTTTGCTTACTTATCTACCTTGTTTCTGGGTTTGCATTTCTTCTGTTCAGAACATTTTCTGTTTTTTCTGAGGACTCCTAATTCCATTTCATCTTGGGGAACAAAATACATCTGAAATCTCCTTTTAGTTGCCTGCCTTTTCCTTTTCCTCTCACATCACTAATATTTCCCTCAATGTCATATGTGTACTTTTCCCATACCTTCCTGTAGAAAAATGCCATGTTTTAAATTTGTTGCCTGGTAAAAATATGTGAAAGTTCAAAAATGTGTAGATCTTAATACATCCAACCATTTAAATTCAGTTCGGACTAGTGAAAAAGTTTAGAATATTCCCTTATGCTGCTTTGATCATATTAGAATAAAAGCTTATACTGAGCATTGAAAGAGTGCTATAGTCAATCCTTTATGGAAGGATCAGATTGAGAGAAAATTTTTCCTCAGTCATGTCAAACATGGTTTCCATACTGGCTAATGCCCTTAGGAAGTGTATGATCATTTAGCAAAGCTTTACTGAAGCAGGAAGTATTTCTGATCATTCTTCTGTTTGCTTCCTCCTTTGTGCCCCATCATGCCTTCTCTTGATCCCTCTCTTTTGCAAGATTGCTTTTTATTTCTGCAATGTCAACTCCTTAATGACAGAAACCTGGTCTTTTCTAAAGCAATGTAGATTTTGCTACAAACATGTCCAGGAATTGTTTACAGAATCAATGATCTTACCTTTTTAACATTTCCAGAAAAGAAAGTCTTATCCTCTCCCTATATGCTAAAATCCTAAAAATTCTTATGGGTGTTCTGCTACTCTGATATATTGTTTACACCTATTGTCTTCAGAATTGTCTTGTTTTTCTTAATCATTTCCTTAGTTGAGGCTGCTGAAACAAAGTACCATAGTTTTGGGTGGCTTGTAAACAATTAAAACCGATTTCTCACTATTCAAGAAGCTGGGAAGTCCAAGATCAAAGTACTAGTAAGTCTGATGTCTGCTGAGGACCTGCTTCCTGGTTTACAGATGGGCATCTTCTCCATTGTATCCTCACATGTCAGAGAGCAGAGAGAAAGCTCTCTTGTCTGACACAATTCCATTCATTAGGACTCCACCTTCATGAACTAATTAGCTCCCAAAGACTTCCTTCCTAAGACTGTCACATTGGAGGATTAGGATACTAATGTTTGTGTTTAAGTAGAGAACACAACATTCAGTCCACAGCAATCATAATCATGTTATCAGCTAAAATATTTATCTACTGTCACTCTCTTGAATATTATTGGCATTTTACTAAGTCTAATATTTGTTTTTTCCTTTTTAGTAAATTATGGTCCTTGGAGTTCAGGCTTTTTTCTCTCTGCCACATATCCTTAGGAACAGGAAGTCTTTTCATTTTCATGAACAGAACCATTATCTTCCCAAACCATTACTAATTCCTCATGAGTGGAATTCTTTGTTATTATTGTTGGAAAGAACTTTGATAAGTTGATTTTTAGACAAACATAAATTTTTGGATGTTAACATAAGAATAAGCATCTGTTCTTACTATTATCAGAAAAATAAAATTACTTTTAGTACATAGAAATCAATTTCATTTTAAAATATTGAACATTTATTTTTAAAATGTTACTGCTGCTTAGTATATTTTTTGATAATCTGACAAACATATGACCCAGAATATAAGGAAAACCTTTACTGACTATTCTAGGTGACTGATACGGTTTTAGATAATAATTTCATGGCAATTTGATGACATTTACCTATATATTATATAGCTAATATAATGTATTGTAGACACATTCAGAAAGTAAACCCAGTTCACTACCTATGTAATAACTGTTTTGTATATCGTTGTATTAGGAGTCAGTCACCAAAATACCTAAACTGCATAAAACTTAGTTATCCTTAAAAAAAGTAATTGGTTTTGAGATTATAGCTAGAAAGGCTAGTAGGAGACTTGCCCATTCTTTCCAAAGACACATTTGTTCCCAGTAACTGTTCCCAGAGGCCCAGATCAGCCTTGCTTCAAATAAGTTGAGCAGTGAAGCAGGCAGAACTTCTACCCAAAATGACATCACTGCCTATTTAATAATCAGACCACACACGGGTAGAGTGTGTGATTCCATAATTACTTTGATTATTTCCACATGGATCAAATTTGAATGACCTTCTCTTCCATTAGTGATTGTATTATTAAAATACTCAAAGGTGGCCTGCATTTTCCTTTATTAGTATTGGTAAAGTTGCTGTTTGCTTAGAAGTAAAGGTCTTCTGGTCACTGATATTTGCTTCTGATGCTGTGGTACATCCATGCTGATATTGCTGGCATTACCTCTGTTATATGACTTCTATATTGCCCGTTCTGATTCAGCTATATATCTGTATTGGATTATGCTGCTTCTGTTCTTGCTCTTAATTCATAATGTATCTATATCCTAGTATTTTCACCATTTTCTGGATTTCCCATTTATTGTGATTGACATACATCTTTGTGGTACATTCTATTTTAGAAATATAGGTTAATACCTTTTATTCTAACTCTTGCTCTTTTTCCTCAAATTCTACTTTCTGATAGCAATCCTGCCATACCTGCTGTTTGTTAGCATATGCTTCTCGCACCATTTTTTTCTCATACTAATCTTGTTCTCTTGTATATTAAGTAGGATAACACTAAAGATATTGTCTCCTTTTTTAAACAGATGAATCAAGTATGGGGATATAATTGTCTCGTTTCTTTGCTCCCCTTCTCGTTCCCTTTTACAGATTCCCTTTACATGGAACATGTCCTTGAGTAGTTCTCTTAGATGTGTAATAGTTGATGATGCGTTACTTAGCTAGCTCTCACAAGAAGAAAGTAAGTTTAATAAGAACATGAATTCTCGGTATTTTTTGTTTGTTTGTTTGTTTCCTGCCTTACCTAGAACAGTGCCTAACATGCTGGTACATACAAAGTTTTTGGAGGAATAAAATGAATTTTATTTTATTTATTACACTTCTTTCAATTTTAAATCATTCTTGTGGAAATAATTATAAATTGTCTATTTTCCTGTTTTCTAATATCAAGTATGAGCTGGGATTTAGCTCAGTTGTGCTGCAGTCTCTGAGGTCCCGAGTTCAATTCCCAGCACTGCAAAAATGAGAGAAGGACCTCGCAATCCACTCCCAAGGCAATCCCGAAACAGTCAGCCATTGAAAACACTATGAGGGTCACTATGAGTCAGATACTGACTCGACAGCACCTAACAACAACAATATCAAGTATACTCCCACAATAGTTAACCTTTATGATGACTTAGGGTCATTATTTATATCCCTTATTGCAAATTGTTTTAATCTGACATCAGAATTCTCTCAGGTCCTCTCAGAAGTTTGCCTATAAGTTAGTTTCAATATGCCAGATGTTTAAATCTTTTCTTTACATCAGTCTGTGTGTGGTAATGCAGGACTTGGGGACAGGGTAAAACCCTCCAGGAGCAGTACTTACTGGGGGCAGCGCTGTTCCAAGAAGTAGTGTCTAGAAGAGATTCTAGTTAAATAGCCTGTCGGATATTGGCAAAAAAAGAAGAAAAAAAGCCTGAAAGAAATTCAAGTTTGTAGCCTATAATAAAGCCAAGTTACAAAAACGAATTCAAGGTTGCAGGTGAGAATCTACATAAGGACAAAGTATTGCACCAATGAAAAGGTGCCTACAGCAGTTTTCAATCAGGTTAGGGATGAGAAAGAAACGAGTAATAGCTCCTGGCCCCTCATGAATGGTGTAATTTTTTTAAATCTTTAACCCCCAACTCTACCGTGCCCATTCTTATTGAGCTATAATCCTCACTACTGTTAATAAATCTGCTATTCTGGTTATTTATTGCTACATAAAAAACCACTCTGACACATAGTGGTATAACACAACACCTATTTATTTCTTATTGTTCTATCAGTTAGGGTCAGCAATTTAAGCTGGGTTCAGTGAATGTTTTTTTCTTATTCTCTCCCTAAGTTACATACATCCCACCTCCAACTTCACATCCCACCTCCAACTTCATTACATGGTATCTAGTATGTTCAGGACACAAAAGTGGAAGCTGTAAGGTCACTTAAGGCCTACAGACCAAAACTTTGTAATATTACTTCCACTATTTTCTGCTAGTTGAGGGATTTGCCTAGGTCCCAGGAGTGGAGAAGTACAAATTATCATGACCATATTTTCATATCATATCTGCCTCTGAGAGCATACCTCTCAGTGTTACTTTCAAACTTGTGCTTTACAATATTATAATTTATGTGCTCACATAGCTCTCTCTCCTTGAAGAAGTAAACTATTTGAGGGAAGGAATTAGTTTATCTTTATCTTCAGCATATAGCAGAGCACCTAGTACTAGTAAGACTGTAATGAATGAATTTTGAACCAATGGTGAACTAATTGGTTGATATGTATGTATATCAGCATGTCATGTATGAATACATGTATGTATACCTTGTTTTGTATAGTTGTGGTGGCTTAATTTTACAATTATAAGGTTATGGAAACAGTACTTGCAAAAAGCACAAAATAAATTGTAAGAATATCTTTTTGGTTTCTGTCACATGAAAACCATAGAATTTAGTCTGCAACCATACTACCCTGGCACCCAATCTCATGAGACATCAGAAGCTATGCAGGGTTGGGCCTGGTTAGTCCTTGGATGGGAGATCTCCTGGGAATACCAGATGCTATAGGCTAGGGAGAAGGGCCTAGCAGCCCACTCCTAAAACAATCAGCCGTTGAAAACCCTACGAATAACACAGAAGCACTAATAAAGTACTGGGAATGGCACCATGTCAGATAGTGCTTTGTTCTGTCCTACATAGGATTGCTATGAGTCGAACCTGACTTAAAAGCACCTAACAAGAATAACAGAAACTACAAACTCACCTGCATAATGGAGACAGACTAGTGTTTTCTTCATTAGTTCCCAGATCAAACAATCAGAAATGAGTTCATTGTACTCCATTATCACTATCATCAAACATGTTGAACCTCATATTCTTGGGTATATTTTGTCTTGTGACGTGTATTTAATGTCAGATATGTGGACATTTGTGCCAGAATAAGGTTTTAATAAAGTAAGTCAGCTTTCAAATAGACTTCTAAATACTTTGCTTCTTCTTGTTGTTAAGTGCCATCAAATCAGTATCTGACTCATACTTTGCTTAAAAATAATTTATTAGCTAGTATCAGTTGGTAGCACTAACATGATTTGGTATTTCATAAAATTTAGAAATCCTGTATCATAGTTAAGTTCCCACAGAAGCACTTCCATGAGGGGCCATGTTCTACGATACTCACTGTGGCTTGTTCCCACTACCACACCCTATTGCTGAGTACTATTATTCAGCTGTGACATTTTTCTCTTGTAGCTTGGAGATCACTAAATTTGCCATAATGCTAGGGAATCCTTCAGGCATCTTAAGCTTTATATAAATTATTTTGTCCACCTGACTCTTTGACACTTTTGTTTTATGTAACTGTGGTCTGCAAGTTGACAAAAGCAAATTTCATTGAGACTAAAAGGACACATGTACATGCAAAGTTAATATTTGCTCAGACAGGTAACCCTTCATGAATGAAAAATACAGATTTTGTGTGGATTATATCAAGAATCACAGATTGAATACTAATAAGAAGGACATTTGAATATTTTAGATATGTTTTAAGTTTTTCTTATAGAACTATAAGAGAAAAATAGCTATATATATGAAATCAAGTCATAATGCCACAAAATAAAGTCTTACCGAACATAATGCAGAATTAAAATGGAAAGAAGATAAAGCAGGCTTTCTTTTTTTTTTTTTTTTT
>VMDO01001415.1:0-68539 GCA_007922755.1 Pedetes capensis
CTATATAGTAAAAGATAGAGAAGACTTGGATGGGAAACTTAGATAGGAAGGGGGGAGGGGGGAAACATAGAGGAGGGTAAGGGGTAACCTATATGAATAATGCTTATCAAATTGCATATATGAAAATTGTCACAACGAAAAGCATGTCAAAATGAATCACATTATGATGTACATTAAAAATTTCTAATAAAAAAAAAGCAATGAAGTCATTTAAGCAACACAAAAATCCATGCGCAAAGAAGGATGCTATAGTGAAAATCTGCATTTCTATACATTTCTGTATTTTTAATGTATGGAAAAAGGGGTGAATACTCTTTGTAAAGCATTCATGTAGTACCACAAATGATCCATATTTCTAAATTGTTGTTGTTGTTGTTGTTGTTGTTAGGTGCCGTCGAGTCGGTATCCGACTCATAGCGACCCTCATAGGGTTTTCAATGGCTGACTGTTTCGGGATTGCCTTGGGAGTGGATTGCCAGGCCCTTCTCCCATTTTTGTGGTGCTGGGAATTGAACTCGGGACCTCAGAGACTGCAGGGCTGTGCTCTACCTACTGAGCTAAATCCCAGCATATTTCTAAATAGTAATAGACTATTCTACCTTTAAAAATTAAAAACCCAGACTCTTACTATGCACAAGTTTAAAAATGTATACTATCTGATATTCTGCTCCACATACTTATATTTACTTGCTTTCTCTTGAGCTTTCATTATAGGTATTTGTATCTTTCCATTGTCTGATCACCACTAGGTCCTCCACTTCTGATGCCTTTGCTTGCTGATCAAATGGAATCTAATTTCTCATTTAAGAATGGATCCTGTCCTACAGAGAGCTACTGGGAGTAATGTACCCTCTGCCAGACAGCAGCAGAACCATTTGAAGCAAATTCAGTATTCCAGAGCAGCGGGGTACCAGTTAGTAATTTACCTCCTCTGGGGCATTAATTGGTACCCTAGAGCACTGGAAGAGTTAATTTACCTCATACAGTGAACACTTGAATCCTAAAGACGCATACTTAGTTTAGCTCAAAACAAAGCAGGATTGAGACAAAAATTGAAAGGAGCTTCAATCACAGACTGTAATACATATTCAAGTGAAAAAGAACAGCGCTGTAGTTACGTTGTCATTTTTCTTCCACAGAGATTTCAGGAACTTTTATTTCTTAGGTTCAATGCCCTTTGTCCTGCTACAAAATCCAGAAGGCTTGCTACAAAATATCGACACATGTGCAACTAGCATAGGGCATTGAGCCCATTCTTAAAGATCAAAGCGCTATATAGTAATTTCTAAGGATACTCTTTGTATGCAATTTGACCAAAAGAAAAGGAAAAGGAAAAATGAACACAGTTGACAAGTGTGTGGTGCCTGGAGGTGTTTTAGTATCACATTCCACTCTGAACTGAGGAATCACTGTTTCACTTCAGTGACTGGCTGCTACAAATTGAGAGGATTTATTTGTGCAGATTGAGAGGATTTATTTGTGATCGACCAATTTCCTTGATAGTAAAAAAAAAAATCACCTTGAAGAAATTGCTAATGTCATAATGGACAATGACTGCAGCAAAAAACATAAGTGGCCTTCAAATATTTTTAAGCCATTAGAAAAAAACAGAGCTGTTCAGACTGAATTGCAATTTGAAAGTATAAGACCTACTTAATCAATCCTTGGCTAATTACACAGATTCTTTGGGCAATACAATCTGTAAACTTTTGGATAGAATAAGATCAAATTACATTGCTTTCCAAATTCAAGAAAATGTGATTTCCCTTTTTCTAAAGCTCCAGAACACCTGGGTTTTCCATGTGACGTTCTTCATTATTGTTGTGTGTGTGTGTGTGTCCACACCACATTTTCCATTCTTTTGTGGCATTCTTATATAGCAACAGCAGGGACTCAATAAATGAGTTAATTAATTAAAATCTTAGCTTCTTTTCCTGTGGTCAAATGCTGAAATGATATTATGAAATAATTAGAATCCCTTCACTGAAAGTCAAATTTACCCAGCTGCAACCTGAAAAAAAGATAAGTATTTGCTGTCACGAAGGCAGGAGAAGAATGTTTCTGTCAAAGGAGACAGACACTGTAAAGACTTAACACTGGGAAGAAAATAGGGAATCCAGGCATCTGAAAGTAGGTCAGAACGGCTGGAGCTTAGACTGTGTCAGGGAGAGCAATGGCGGACATAACACTTGTAGAAGCTAAGGGAATTCTGGCACTGAGGTGGCTTTTACTCCATGTTCAGCATCTACACGTTATTTTAAGATCATTTGGAATCCTTAAGCGGGGAGAGGCTTTTCCACATTTATAAATCAAGGAGATCAAACAGACTAGAGAACTTCAGTCTGGATTAGAAAAAAAGAATGTTGAAATCACTGAATTTATTTGGGATAATCACCTGACTTCCATCATGGCTGCCACACTTCATAAAGGCACAAGGGCATATGCACAGACACACCTGTACATGTACGATGTCATATACAGTAAGACTCCAAAGTCACCTGGGATACTTGTAGCAGAAAATAAGTTCATAAAATAATTACCTTGTCACAAGATTAACATTTACATGTTATCTGCCAGACCCTACGAAAATTTCAGAATATTTAAGCAAAAGAGATATTGAACACTTCAAGAAGACAAGGTTCTCTAAAACCCTATCAAAAAATACATAAAGCCCTATAGCAATTTCAACATTTAATTGACTGGCAGCTGTGACTAGTCATGACAATCTGCCAGTGAACAAGAGCTTGCCCTAAAGTCATAAGGGACAATATGTTGCTTGTTCATGAGAATGCTCTTTGATTACAAAAATCTCAAGAGTTACTATCGCAGCTTTTTGAAGTTGGATGGACCCTAGAGATCACGGAACCCAACAGCCTTGTATCTACAGCTGAGATGACAGAGGTCTCAGGAATGAAAGCAACATGCTAGCCATCCTCATACCCCTTCCTTGAGTATAGAAGAGTATGCTCTGAGATGGTTGAGAAATCTCCCTTACCTGCCCAGTCTGGCCATGTGAAAAACCACTTATAGCCCACCCAGTGGCATTTCCACCTCTTGTGCTGAATTACAGCGTCATTGTCCTCTGCCTCATGCATTCACTTCCGAAAGTTCTGATTCTTTCTAAATTAAGGGGTCATCTCTCTGATTTAAGAATTCCTCGTGTAGTATAATCAAAATAAATAGGATCATAACTTCCTTAGAGCAGAAAACAGTCTTTTTAATTGAAATCAACCACAACAAAAGGAAAACTGCAGCAGCTGCTTCCAGGCAAGATGCAGTGACTCACAGCTTTTGTTCTCATCAGCCTAGTTGGTGATGCATACAGCACCTGATCTTCCTCACTGGTGCAAATCCTGCCAAAGGCCAGCTTCCCCCAGGGCTATCCTCCAAGGGGCAAGCTTTTGGTTTCCTTTTACTCTTTTGTGGACTCCATTTCTTAACCTAAAATCACTTTGAGTTCAGTCTACTTTGCATTTACTGATGATAAGAGGCATTACTATTTTAGACTCCCTTCATGGAGTCTTCAGAAAAAAAGACCACACATTGAAAACCGGTTCACAACCAAAAATCATGAATTCCAAACTATCTTTACCTGCTGTTATGAAAACTCTCTATACATATTAACACTCTTTTCTCAATGTGCTTAATGCAGCTGTAACGACTTCGTTTGATCTTTCATTCATTAGACTCAATGGCTCTCTAACCATCCGTATTTTTCCTTACCCAAGCTGAGTCCGATTGTCTGGTTGTTAGTCAACTGAGCTCTGAAGAACTCAGCTTTACTTACATCTACGAGGTGTTCTGATGGTCTGGGTAACCTCAAGTGGGACGCTGTTGTTTCTGCCGAGGAGATGCTTGGCAGGCCTGTGTTCTGTGCAGAAGCAGTGACTTTAACCTGTCAGCTAAAGAAGTTACTGACAGTGACCTCCCAGGTTGTCATACACACAAGCTTAACAGACATTGAAAGTAAGATGCTCAGAGGTGTGTGTGTGTGTGGTGCAGTGTGCAGAGGTGAAGAGGCTGGCCAACACTGAGCAACACTAAAACAGCCAATGAATCAACATCCTACACGAAACTGGTTTCATTCCTACCTCCAAACCCTACAGAGGACTTCTAAGTGCTCGGTGAGGACGAACTGAATGAAACAATAAAGGAAAACTGGTCCCTGCATCATTTTCTATCTTCATCAGGATGATTTAGTCTTTTTCCAATTCAATTCAGAGGCTAAAGAGTTCACTACTTACTTACTTTCTCAGCTGTTGTAGAAACAGTGACTCTCCTGTCTTCTTCTGTCTCTCCTCTCTCTTCTTTTTCTCCACTCCTCACCTTCTGCTCTTCTCTTCTTTCTCCAGCAAACAACCACATGCACGCCTCCCACTCCTCCCAGCCCATCATCTTCTCTGTCCAAGACACTTCTCCTTCACTGCCCGCCTAACTCTCCTGTTCTTGCTTGCTTTCCTTTCCCCCAGAGAACAGAAATACCCTTATGCTGATTCACAAGAGAACCCAGCTTTTCCCAAGTTCCTTCCCAGGTTTACCTAAGCATCTCCAAGTGCCACAGTTTCTCAGTAATTATTTCTTAAAGAGTACTATCTTTTAATAGGGCTGGGGTTTAGCTCAGTAGGTAGAGTCCTTCTCTCCATGCTCTGAAGCCTTGGGTTCAAACCTCAGCCCTGCAAAAATAGAAGAAAGACCTGGCAGCCCACTTCCCAAATAATCAGCCATTGAAAACCCTGAATATCAGAGAAGCACTGACATAGAGCCAGGCATGGCAAAGGGTTGGGGTGTGCTTCCTTCTGTTGTACACAGTGTCACTATGAGTTGGACCCAACTCCGCAGTACTAAAAACCTCTTTTAATAAACCTGTTTACACACTCTACTATAAAAAAAGAAAGAAAAAAGAAAAAAGAAAAGAAAAGAAATAGCTATTCTAGATGCTTAAAACACCTAAAAATAAGTCAATAAGTCATTTGAAGCCTTAATCCCTAGTTCTTTGTCCCATGGTTACAACCATTTCTGGCCAACATAATATCTAATGTCTTTTATATCATTATACTCAGTTGGACCTCACAGGCACACCCCTTAACCTACACTTTCTTTTGCTATGTGAATGTTCTGAGACAGAATGTTCTGCAGTTGGAAGTGGAGAGGAGGTAAATAACACCCCAAATGGAGGAGGTACCCATAAGCTCATTATGTTTTGTGTAAGCTAGAGGTTATTAATTAGTAGGCAATGTGGACATGAGCTTGAGGAGTACATCTGGAGGGTTCTCTCAACACCAGGCTAAAGAACAGCAATCAGTCATCCACATTAGTCCTCAGAACCTGCACTGTAAATGCAGAATTCATTCAAATTATAAACTTAGTAGGTTACAAGGCCAGCACCTCCTACTGAAGATCTTCAAATAACAATGTAGAATTTGAGTATACATCCCGTGCCTATGTGTAGAGCTGCCTAGCAAAGAAGTTGCTGTTGGAGTTTGCAAAATTCTCTAACATGAGCATTTGTACACAGGTGTGTGGCATGTGTGTTTAGGTGTACACTTCTATGTTCCTACAGTGAAGACTTTTAGCTTGAAAATACTGTTTCTTCTTGTGTAGAGTAAGTAGGTAAATCAAGGCATCAAGTTTTGATTCTGCTGTCTGAGTCAGGTAAGCATACATCCCTTGTCACTGCCGTGTGTAAAGATAGGATCAATGGTTCAAAAATATTAGGCACCAGAGACTTTCATATGGAGAAGGGAAAAAATTGGAAAAAGTGCCAGTTTCAGGAACAGATGTTTCTCTTCCTGTCACTTTTCTATCAGCTAATGCATTTGAAGTTAGAAACTGCTCAGATAAGACAATAGAGGGAAAAAAAGAAGTTTAGCAAAGTAATTATGGACTACATAAGGCAGACATTAATGCAATTGTAGAACCTACTTCTCCTATGTTAAATAAGGGGCCATTAAACAGGGAGCAGAACTTCCCTGCATTCCTTTCTTTTGGAAGCTCTCAACATCGT
Source organism: Pedetes capensis (assembly GCA_007922755.1). Taxonomy (NCBI): domain Eukaryota; kingdom Metazoa; phylum Chordata; class Mammalia; order Rodentia; family Pedetidae; genus Pedetes; species Pedetes capensis. The sequence continues at coordinate 6,005 of VMDO01001415.1, forward strand.
CTGTGTGAGATTTACAGATTCTAGGAGAGATTTATGCACCTGATGCCAAGACAAAGGCCTCATTACCAGAGGCCATTCTGAAATGTGTCCAGCACCAGTGAGGCACATGATGAACCGATTTTAAATAATGCATGGCTGCCACCCCAGGGGGCTTCATGCACTTGGATGAAATATGCTTCGAAGGTTGCTCCTGGGTTACTGGAACCCCATGCTGTTAAATAATGTTTGGAGCAATTCTCTGGTACTATCAGCAGCACCCTCCTGACCTTCGGTCAGATAATTAGATACAAATCTACTAATTATTAGATACAAATCTACTAAACAAAAAATAATTTTTGTGTTCCCACCATGGCTTGACTCTAGCTTTTGCATATTTACATTACCATCTTGTTTAAGTTTATGAGGTAAAATGCATTGTTTTCTTGTTTATAAGTAAAGAATTGAGGAATGGAAGACAAAAATAAATAGCTGAGAAGGTTCATTTGATTTGATGTGTGTAGAAAAATGTTAAAACTAAAAGCAAATTTTTATTTTACTTATTATTAGAAACCATACCTCTGTGGAGAACCATGTTGTACTGTACATTTGAATATGTAAGAAAACAGCCACAAGCCGCCAGCTGGGTAGACCTGCATCTACTGCCAAGTAGGTCAAGCCTGTGGCTAAAGCAAATCCCCTTGCCCACTGCACCATTCCGAACACAAACTCATGTCATTGATGTGCCTCCTATTTCCCTTCTTACCCCCCTGAAATCATGCTATATTTTTATTTCTCTAGAATATGCCCAAAGACACAGCTCAATTATTTCCCTTCCTCAATGATCTAAAAATTTGAATCTATAAAGAAAGACAGCAGTTTACCTATTTATACTATATATATATATAGTCTGTATGCACATATATACATACATATATATATATATATATGCATGAGAACAAAAAAACTTTAAAAAGTCTTAGCTTAATTAGTACCCGTTTTGAACAGTGTTAACAAGACAGGATGATATATATATACACATATACATATATACATACATACATATACACACATATACATATATACATATATATATATATATATATATATATATATATATATATATATAAAATCATGAGAACAAAAAATTTTTTAAAAGTCTCGGCTTGATTAGCACCCATTTTGAACAGTGTTAACAAGACAGGATGTAAAAATCTAGCTGTTAATAGTCATACTGATAACAAGTGAAAAGCAGATAATTTTAATACATCAAGTATTTCTAGATGAAAACCAACTTGTTACTTCAGTTATTTCTAACTTTAATACATATAACAGGAGCATAAATAGAAATGAATGTGTTAGTTTTCTATCATCTCTGTTGAATATTCCTGAGAGTGAAGAAAGGCTGATTTGGGCTCAGAGTTTGAGAAGTTTCAGTCCACGGTGTCTTGGTTTATATACTCTACTGCTTGGTTTATACACTCTACTGCTATTGCTTTGGGCCTGTGGCAACATAGTATACCATGGTGGGCACACACAGCAGGCAAGGCTTGTTGACCTCCTTGAGGCTGGGAAACAAGGAGTGAGAGGAGGGGCCGGAGTCCCAACATCTTCAAGGACATACCTCCAAAGGTCTATCTCCCTCCCATTACACCTTGCTCTGTCTCCATCCCCACCCAATGGTGCCACATAAAAGCCTTTCAGGTATATTTAAGATCTAAACTGTAAGACTGCATTATACCTTCTAGGGAAAGTTTTAAAAGAAAATTTCTGAATCAGTAAGTTGCGAATTAATTTGCATCTCAGGCAATATCAAAGGATTTCTTAGAAGTAGTATTTAGAAACCTGTTGCTGTTATTGTTGTTATTAGGTGCCATCAAGTAGGGTCCAACTCATAGTGATGCACATAGGGTTTTTCAATGGCTGATTCTTCAGAAACCTAGTTAGTTTTAATTTTAATTAAGATTATATGTAAAAATTTTACTCTAATCAGTGTTTCTGTTGCTTCATATCTAGAGTGGCAGTGGGGGAGAAAGTGACTGTGAAAAGAAACAACTATACTTTGGTGATAAGTTTATGATTTTAGTAACCATAATCCAGTTTACTCCTAAGTAACTGGACTAACTCTAGAGGGTTACAGATTTTTGTTTATTCTCACAAAATTATAAATAACAATCTGTCATCTGGTGATAAATATTTTTAGTACAAACTTCTTACTATCTCTAAAGTTCAAGTTTAAGAATTTCCTATTGTCAGCATACAAGGGTCCACCATGAACCAAAGAAGAAAAGTGAAATGCTGATGGGGATATTTATCAGAGAAAAATAACTTATTGTCACCATTTTGAAAAGATCGGAATTGCCAGAACAGACTGAGTATCACTGTCAATAGCAGCCATAAGATAATAAAAATTCAAAGATTGACAAGATGACCTCTAAAGGCCCCTCAAATTTCAGGAAACTACGATGCTAGTGTCTGCAGCCGTTCCATTGAGGCGTCTGATCCCATCAGATCTTGGAAGATAAGCAGGGTCGGGCCTGGTTAATACTTGGATGTGAGCCCGCCTGGGAACACCAAGCACTGTAGGCTTGGGAGAAGAACCTGGCAACCCATTCCCAAAAAACAATCAGCCATTGAAGCTCTATAAATAGCAGAGAAGCACGACAATGGTGTTTCTCCTGTTGTACATAGAGTCACTATGAATCAGACACTGACCAGACTGCACCTAACAATAACAACATGATGCTAGTGTCTGGCTCAGCCATGTCTTTACCAGGAGGGACTGTGGGAACCACAGCCAGGCAGACACTGATGGGCATCATGGGCTGCTGATATCATCTTCTTGCCTTAGCCTCTGCTTGGACATTTTTGCTGTTTCAATTCCAGTTTTGCAAGCTTTCCCCTCACTCATTCATTATTTTTATAGCATTCCAAAGGACCAATATTCACACAGAAAATGACCAAAGCTGGTTTTACTCAGTCTGGATACCTAACCACACTTCACTGGCTTTCCACGGTTACTCTCCAAAGCACTCCAAAATGGCTTCTTACAAGCAGTAGAACTATTTAGACTCCACCTCTATCATGCTAATCATGATTTTTATTCTAAGGCATTCCTTTCCTCCTGACCTAAAAAAGCCACCAAAAACTAAAACAATAAATAAAAATCAACAAAAAATAATGTGTCCTCCTATAACACAAATGAGTGACCATGCCCTATCCATTCTCTGAATGGACGCATGCCATCTTTGTCATCTTCCCAAGAGTTTGTCCCTTACTATCTATGTCTTGCATTAATATTTTACCCTAGATCCTCTACAAGTGGTGCTTTTATCTGACTCATTTTTCTAGCGTCAAGCATTGCAGACCTTTTGTCTGTACTCAGTAAATCCATGTACCTTTATTATGCAGGGTATGACATGATGTCCTCCACTACAGAAACCTCTATTTTAAGTAGAGCTGCCAGGCAAGTGACATGGCATACATATTGTAAGAGGACATACCTCTGTCCTCTTACATATTATTCCTCACCCTCCTCCTCTTCCTATGCTGTGCTGCTAGTAAAAAGTTTCACGTATCCTTCCAGTTTATTTAGTGCCTAAAGGAAAATGCCATTTTCCTTTGGTTTCCTTCTCCTACATGTAGCGATTAGCAGACATTTTGTGAAACTCTGGAGGTTAAAAGTGTGATATTTAAAATTACTTATTGAAAGTGGAGTGGAGTGGGAAAAGCAAATGACTGGTTTTAAGGCAACATGCTGGCCTTGCCATCCACAAACTGTGGCTGTTGACATTTCAGACTTCTCTGCTTATGTGTGGGTGTAAGTATGAACCAGTGTCTGAGGGTGGTGGTGTGTCTTCTCTCTTTAACATCACAGTTTGTGCTGTAAATACAGTGGGAAAGCTATATCTGCCGTGCCCTGGCTTCCTGGAGTATAGAACTGGCAGGAGACCCCAACATCCCAGTGGCTTCAACAGTCTTGCAAGTGCTTTTGGACAACCTTCTAGAACCTGTAGAATCCAACGTGGTCTTAAGAAGAATCCCTTTTCCCCATCCCTTCCTTTCATATTACCCCCCCCCCCAGTCCTACAAAGTACAGGAGGGAAAACTAGAGTTCTTAAAATAGTAAAAAGGAAAAGCATATCATGAACATGGCTAAAAAATGAGAGTATCATAATTACAACATGGTACATCTTCATGGTTCATTTACTAATTCCATATCTTACCATCTGGTCCACGTGAAGTAACATCCGGGCTTCACTCCACAAGCCGGTTAGAAAGAATGCATGCCTTCCTTTTATAACAACCTGCACAAAAGAACTCAGTTTTGATAAATTTTAAACCCATTCCAATTAGTAGCATTAAGCATAAAAATCGGGAAGCAGCTGTTGTCTGACCTTGTGTTGTAACAATACATGCAGATTATCCTCTGGACTACTCTAGCATTTTTTTTCCTAGTTAATTATTGCCAGCTTTCACATTTCTAATTGTGGATATTATTTTCTCAAATTTTTAGGAGTTTTGTTGTTTTTTTCTCTAAATACACTTAATTGTTGGAATCAATTGCTTATCTGTAAGGTGGAGGAAAATCTTTTAGTAAATGCTACTTCAATGAACACTGTGTTAGAGTTAGGAGATACCAACATTGCACAAAAAGGATTGTTTATAATATCAGTTTAAAATACATAAGCGGAATAAACTTTATTTCAATTATTTTTTAAATAAATAATCTCTACATTTCCAATTTATTTTTTAGAATATCAAATATTTGCATTATTATTAGTAGGTACCCTCAAGTTAGGTCCAACTCATAGCTGTGGTATGTGCAACAGAATGAAAAACTACCTGGCACTATGCCATGAACACAATCTTTTTTATATTTAAGCCCATTGTTGCAGACACTGTGTCAATCCATCTAGTGGAGTGCTTTCCTCTTTTCATTGACCTGCCACTCTCCCAAACATGATTTCCTTCTCCAGGAATTTGTTCCTCTTTATTACATGTCCAAAATACATAAGATGCAGTCTAACCATCCTTGCTTCCAAGGAGAAGTCTGGTGGCACTTCTTCTAGGACAGGTCTGTTGGTTCTTTTGGCAGTTTATGATACATTCAATATTCTCCTCCATCACCATAACTCAAAAGCATCAATTCTTTTCCTATCTCCCTTATTCAACATGCAGCTTTCACAAGCGTATGATACAACTGAAAATAATATGGCATGTGTCAGGCGTACCTTCATCTTGAATGTGACATCTTTACTTTTCAATACTGTAAAGAGGTCTTTTGTAGCAGCTTTTCCTAGAGCAATGTGTCTTTTGATTTCTTGACTGCTGCTTCCAGGGGTGTTGATTACAGAGCCAAGCAAAGCAAAATCTTGGACAACCCCAACTATTTCTCCATTTATCATGAAGTTACTCACTGACCCATTTGTAAGGATTTTTGTTTCCTTCCTGCTGAGGAGCAATCCATACTGAAGGCTGTGTTCTTTGACCTTCATCAGTAAATGTTTCTAAACCTCTTCACTTTCAGGAAGCAGAGTTGTGTCATCTGCATCACTGCAGGTTGTTAATGAATCTTTCTTCAGTCCGGATGCCATGTTCTTCTTCATAAAGTCCAGCTACTTGGATTATTTATTCAGCATAGAGATTGAAGAGGGAAATTGAGCCCATCAGGACAATTTGGTAAAATAATATACTGGAATTCGCATTCCAACAAAGACTCTTTGGAACCCAATGTTTGGTCGGTCTCTATGTGAAGACTGAAACCATCTTTTCACTTGGATATTACCATGAGGAAAGCAAATAGAATTAAGAAATTAAAAGTTAATTAGAAGAAAAAGCACATTTCTTCATATGTTATACAACAGCACTCTCTCCATCCTCTTCTTTCTTATAATTCTAATCACATCTGATCTTTATTATTAGGCAAGGTATATAGGTACAAAAATAATCACTTGAAAATTACAGGAAAATATAAAAAACAGCAGACCAATGTCATATAGAAAATGATTATATTTCTGATAATTTCAAAAGAATTTCTTGTACATTTAAGTTTTAAAGATGTTTATTTCACTTTAAATGTCTCAGTTTTTAAAGCATTTACAGTCTTTCAATAAATATTTTATGTTTTTATCCCCATTTCCTAGTTATACATAGATATGAACAACAACTATCACAGGTCTGAAACATAGCCTTTAATTTCTTCCATACTGTCAAAAAATAAAGGTCTTAGAATGCAGCAAATGAAATACCCAATGTCTTGTATGAATTGATAATTTAAAAATTTAAATATTTGAAATTGTCTTTCATATAATCTATGTTAATTCACTCACCTCAAATTGTCTCCATCACACACATAGGTTTTCTTTTACCTACAGGTTTTAAGAAGCTCTTAACTTAAATGTTTCAAATATTTACTGCAACCTCCTTTCATTTGGTGATTATGTAACATTATAAAGTTTTATTAAAATTGAATATATTTTGAAGTGATGCATAAAAACATAAATTTTCACAGTTAATGGGATACCATGTGATACTACCATACATATTTCCATTGTGTAACATTTAAATCAGGTTTTAAACATATCTTTCTGGTTAAATACTTTAAAGACATTTTAAAGTTGTAAAGAGTTTGCAAAAACAACTATAATCAATGAGCATAATTACTTTTGTCCTTTTAAAGATTATTGCAGCAAAGCCTGACTGTATCAATGATGAGCTAAACATATTGTGCATTTAAGATTTTAAATCTGACAGGTACAATATGTATCATGCTGAGGATTATTTTCTTAAAAAATGAGAAAACTAGTGGGAAATTAAATCATTTATGTATTTCTGTATACTCTGGTCAGAGTTAGTGTGGTCTCTGAGCCTGTGCTTTCCAAATGAGCAAAGAATAATACCTATACCACAACTTTAATCCACTTATTCTTATGAAAATCTTCATAAAGTTTATTGGTTATTTTCACCAAAAGTAGAGAAAATAATCTGTTGTTAGGGAGGAAAATTAACAAGAAAGACCTATCATCTATAGTAAAGAAAGGGACAAAAACATTTCTTGTAACAGCATAAACTAAAATTAGAGAAATAGAAAGACACCTTGTGTCTCTAGATCCACGTTTGGAAAATGCAAATTATGCATACTGTAGTGCAATTTCATTCTTTGTAGGGTAGAGAACTGCTTGCTGGGGCATTTGACATAGTATTTCTAAAGTTAAATTTGAAAAATCAACAAGAAAAAAGAGGCAAAAGAATTGTATACATGAAGAGTAATGAAGAAATAATATCTTACCCTAAAATGTTGTTATAAGCATAAATGATTAAAATACCACAGTACTAGCACCAGATTCAAAGACAGATAAATGGAAGAAATATCTCTAAACCAAAACTTAGGATCCTATTTAACACAGAATTAGCTCAAGTCCAAGATAGTATTATTTGGTTGTTATTGTTGTTGTTAGGTCTGTTGAGCTAAGTCCAACTCTTAGAGACCCGTGCCCTCTAGTGTTCAACTCATAGGGACCCTCACAGGGTTTTCAATGGCTGATTGTTTCTGGATTGCCTCAGGAGTGGATGGCCACGTCCTTCTCCTATTTTTGTGGTGCTGAAAATTGAACCTGGGACATCAGAGACTGTAGAGCATTGCTCTACCAACTGAGCTAAATCCCAGCCCCATGAAACCCTATGTACAACAGAACTAAACACTACCAGACACTGTGCTATACCTGCCACTATATCTGACAGTATTTCTCTGCTACTCATAGGATTTTCAATGGCTGACTGTTTGAAGAGTGGGAGTGGGATCTTTCTCCCAAGCCTATCGCACCTAGTATTTCCAGGAAGTCTCTCATCCAAGTACTAACCAGGCCAGACCCTGCTGAGCTTCAAAGGCCTGAGGCGACTGGATGCCAGGATGGTATGGCTGCAGGCATTATTCAGTAGATCCTACCTTATTATAAGTAATATTAAGAGAAAAAACATACAGATGATTAAATTACATGCTTTCTAGCATCTAGAAATTTTATATTGTATATACTAAAAGAATTTATTTACCCTTAATTATTAATAGATTTATCATGCACATGCATAAACACATGAGCAAAAGAAATTAATATTTCATAATATGAACACATGTGGAGTTGACCTCTTCTAAAACATTTTTACATTTAGAGCTCTTGATGTTTGTGCTTTTCCGCCCAATTAGATCCCCTGGGCTATAAACAGCATTGGTTATGTGGCATTTCTGAGGTAAGACTTTGATGCTGGCACCTGACTTAGCAATTACGTAGGGCTATTCATCTTTGGATTTCAACAAGTAGCATGTTGGTAAACGTTAAGAGACTGAGCACCTTCTTCAAATACTACTCCAACTGTTTGGCTCCTAGAAGCTAATTGAGGGCTCCCCTACAATCTCTGGGGAACAGTTTTCCACAGGGACATGCTTTCTGCAGGATTTGGTGCTAGGTCCTTTGCAGTTTATACATGCTAAGGTAATTGTTGTTAGGTGCCATCTAGTCAGGTCCAACTCATAGAGACCCTTAAGCAAGCATAATATAACACTACCTGAATATCATGAGTTTTAGATCCTGTTTGTAAACAGTCTAGTAAAAGAATATGTGCCTTAAAATGAATAAAATCAAGAATTATTGGTGAAAACATAGGATCTTCAATAATGTACCCAAATAATTTCTGAAAAAAAAAAGTTTCAACCTGTATCTGAAAAAAATAAACGGAAATTCCTTCCATACCTAGCCCAAAAGCTGCTTTGGGGATCAAAATAAAATTAAGCATGTACATAAAAATTTAAAATATGAATCACTATGCAGTATATGGGAAAAGGAACATTTGTTAGACAATTTAGCAAACTTGTCTTCAGGTTTCTATCTTTTACATTTCATTTTATCTTTCAAAATTAACACTAGAATTAAATGTTAAAGTTGCTATTCTACAAATTGTATTTGTACATTTTCAAAAATGAATTTAATTTCAAACTACTATTGAGTTCTAGTAATATACAAGCAACATTATTATTTTATCTGGAATAAATTTATTTTATACAAAATTACATTGTCTAATGCAAAAATTATGGTATTACTTCGCAAAATTGCCTCAAGTAATTTTCTACCTTTATTTCATTTCAGACCAATACTGGTACATACACACTCACTTACACATATACATACTGTCCATGGAATGAACAGTCTCCAAGGCCACAATTTTGGGGTCTTACGGTAGATATCTTTTAAAGTTTCTTTCACATTACAGGCATCACTACTTCATTTGTGCACAGATAGACAGATGGATAGGTAGGTAAGTATAAAATTAAGACTTGTCCCAAGTCTTTAATATCACTCAAGGTATTTATAATCTTACTCAATATTTTAAATTATAAAGAAAAATATTAAAGCAATTCAATTAGAGCTATGTTGTATCTAAGACCTATAATTTCCACACGATAGCCCAACTTTCTTACAAAACATTTTACTTAACAAATTTTATATTCTGAGTACTATTCAGGTTGGTATTATAACATAGCTTAATCACTTAGTAAAGTTGTGTTGGGCATAGAACAATAATGTGGATAAAACAAGGTAAAATAATAATTGTGCATATCGTCAAATATTTAAACAAAAGCATGGATGGATTAATTTCAATCTTTATTGAGCATTTCTCATTGAACCATTAGCCTCCTGAAAAATGGCAGAAAAGAAAATGAAATGATTCGCCACTGAAAACTCTATGAATAGCAAAGAAACACTGACAATAGTCCTGGGCATGGCACAGTGTCAGGGAGTGTTTTGTTCTGTTATACATAGGGTCACTATGAGTCAGACCCTACTCGTTGTCACCTAACAACAACAACAACAACAACAATACTTTACTTGATAATAAAAGGAAGTTCAATATATGATCATAAAAAGGATATTTTCTCTTGGTACTAAAACCTGGAAAGATTTTCTGGGAAAATACCAGTCAGTATCTTCAATGGCCTTTTGCAAAAATGAAATAATCTTTTATTATCACTTTTATATTATTATCAATAAAACATTAAAGCACAAAATTAAATCTCATCTTAGCAAAGATTTGTCTTCCCAGAATTTATAAAACCTGATATAGGGAGTGCACTGAGAGCAATCTATGAGGTTAATGTCTCTCACGAAAAAAATTAAAGGGTCAGTAGACCCAATTCTACTTCCTTGGGGCATAAACATAATAATTTGATCTCTACAATTTGTCGGCTATAAACTTGTTTTGGCAAGTTTGCTGGTTTAGCAAATAAAAATACATAATATCAATTTAAACTTGAGTTTCAGATAAATAGCAATGCTTATTTTACTATCAGATTATCCTGGACAGTATACGTATACAACTACATACTTATGGCAAATTTCTTAATTTTTTATCTAAAATTCAAATTAAACTGATGACCTTTATTTCATCTGTTAATCTGAGTTTTGTTGTTCTCAATTTCTAAAATGTTATTGTACTTCAGAAATAAGGTAATGATGTAATTTGTTGTTGTTGTTGTTGTTGTTAGGTGCCATCGAGTTGGTAGCCGACTCATAGCGACCCTCATAGGGTTTTCAATGGCTGACTGTTTCGGGATTGCCTTGGGAGTGGATTGCCAGGCCCTTCTCCCATTTTTGCGGTGCTGGGAATTGAACTTGGGACCTCAGAGATTGCAGCGCAGCGCTCTACCAACTGAGCCAAATCCCAGCCCACAACGATGTAATTACTCTGATAAAACGTCCTCCTTTGCCTTCACTTAGTGTTCATAAGCAACAAGAAAAGATGGGACAAAGTGTAAAATTCTCATCCATGTTAGAAAAGCCAGATTTGCTAAACTAATAAATAAAAAAGTAATCTAGGCTCCCTTTGATGCTGTTAGGTGTTGTCGAGTCAAGTCCAACTCATAGCAACCCTCATACGGTTTTCAGTGGCTGATTGTTTGGGAAGTGGACTGCCACATCCTTCTCCTACTTTGCTGGTGCTGGAGATGGACCCTGGGACCTCAGAAAGTGCGGAGCAGTGCTGTACCAACTGTGCTAAACCCCAGCCCCTTAGGTTCCATAGGTAAAATTAATTTTCAATATGATTAGTTCTCTGTCACTCCATACATTTTATTTTATGCATTTAAAAGCATCATTCTAAGAACAGGTTGCTTGGGTTTGTTGATGTTATTTTGCTTCATTAAACACAGGAAGTGGATCATTTCACAAAAAGATTAAATTCACACCAGGGACTGTTTCTAACCAAGGGTGAAATAACGCCTTCATGTTATATTGCTCAGAGTTTGTTAGCTCCATTCACATCCATTTGTATATAGCCATAACTACCATAAGGTTCTGAGATATCTGCCAGTAACTGACGTGTATGTTTAAGTCAATACCTGTGAACTATGCAAGCAGGTAAAAAAACTTTTATAACAAAAGACCCTAATTTGTATATTTTTTCACACAAAATATTGGTATGACATAGAAGTTCAATATGCAAACACACAGGACCCATGAAACATTATCAAAACTTCTCCCAAAACCCATATCCACCGAGGGAATGGAGATATGAACATTGTCTTAGATGATCTGAAAATATGAAAATAATCTTGGGATAGATCTCTATGTAATAATTTTATGTAATGTACCACATGAAGAACCTCAAAGCCTAGGGGAAGCAAAGCTTTCGGTTTTGTCAAATTGAAAGAGAACTTTCAAATACTTCTGTTTAAATAGGAGACTTAAAAGCAGAAATTTATTTCTCTAAGCAAGCATTGTATATACACATAATATATATCATATCCTGTCATGTTCTATAACTAGTGTATATATGCATACATGTCCATATGTATATGTACATATACATCAACATACTAAATTCTATTCCAATAAATTCAAATAAATAGAAAATTTTTCTTTATGGAATATCAGTATAAAAGTTGTTGTTGTTGTTAGGTGCTGTCGAGTTGATTCTGACTCATAGCGACCCTACGTACAGCATATCTAAACACTCCCTAATACTGTTCCAGGCACAAGACCTTATTTATGTTTAAGCCCATTGTTGCAGACACTGTGTCAATCCATCTGGTGGAGAGTTTTCATTTTTTTCGTTGACCTGCCACTCTCCAAAACACGATGTCCTTCTCCAGTATTGGTACTTCTAGGAGCCAAACAGTTGGAGTGGTAATTGAAGGAGGTGCTCACACCTGACTACATGTCCGAAATATGTAAGACACAGTCTGGCCATTCTTGCTTCCAAAAGTAGAGGAAAGATAATAAAAGAGCAGAGAGAGAGACAGAGAAAGAAGTTCTCTCTGGGCTCTGGGAAGCAGAGGATAGAGAGGCCATCTCCACATAAGAAATGAGAAAAGGCTTCATAGGTGTGTAGTGGCTGAGAAAAATCCTCAGGCATGGACAGGTATTCATTTTTGTTGTTGTTAGATGTCAAGTTGGGTTTGGCCCATAGCAACACTATGTACAACAGAACAAAACACTACCCAACACTGTACCGTGCACATGATGTTTTTATGTTTCAGCTCATTGTTGCAGCGACTGTTTCTTCACATGTTGAGTCATGTTCCATGAGCAAATGGAGGTCCTGGGGGCTTTATTCCATTCCTTTCATGAAGGTCAACTCTACTTTGAGAAGGAAACTCTTCCCCAGGCATTTCCTGAATCCCTTCTAGCCTGGGGGGCTCATACTCAAGCACTATATTTGACAATAGTGGTTGGGGTTTAGCTCAGTTCGTGGAAGGCCACTCTGCACATTCTGAAGCCCCAAATTCCATCCCCAGCACTGCAAAAATAGGAGAGAAACCTGGCAGCCCATTTCCCAAATAATCCCAAAACAATCAGCCATTGACATTCTCTGTGAATAGCAGAGAAACACTGACATAGCGCCAAGCATAGCATAGTGTTGGGTAGTGTTTCATTCTGTTGTACATAGGGTTGCTATGAGTCAGACCCAACTCGACAGCACCTAACAATAACAACATATTTGACAGTGCTTCTTTGCTATTCATACGGTTTTCAATGGCTAAGCCCCTAGGATGTCCATTTGTTGATGTGGTGCGACTCAAAATGAGAAGAAACACTGTGGTTTTTTTAAAAAAATCACAATAGATCAATTAGACTTTATAGATATATACAAAATATTCCATCCCAAAGCTACAGAATACACATTTTTCCAGGCAGCCTATAGAACTTGCTCTAAAATAGAGCATATGTTAGGGCATATATCAAGTCTTAACAAATACAGAAAGATAAAAATAATTTCATAAGTCTTTTTGAGAAATAAAGGAATAAAACTAGAAAATAACAGCAAGAGAAATTACAAAAACTATACAAATACGTGGAGACTGAAGAATACATTTTTTTCCTTCCTTTATTGTAAATGTTGGTGGGGTACAGAGTAATACAGTATTGGCTTTTTCTATTATGCAACTATTATATCACTTTGGTTACACTTTTATCAACTTACAAGGTTTATGGAACCTTTTGAATAATATGTAGCAAAACTCACATGCATATTTGGGTTATGTTCCCCTAATTTTCCCATGTACTCATGAAGTTGTATCATTTACACTGATATTAAGCTCTCCCTCTTTATCCCTCTACATTGTATCTCCTCCTCATTCCACCTTCTGCAATTTTTGCTTCCCTTTGCTAGTTCCCTTCCTCCTTCTTTCTACTCCTTATATTAAGCCTTCTTTGCTAAGTTTAACTGTGCATTTTTATATACCAACTTATGTATAGGATTTTTTCTTTTTTTAAGTAAGATTCAGCTCCCACATATGAGTGAGAACATATGATATTTCTCGTTTTGAGCTTATGTTTGTTCACATAAGATGATATTCTCCAGTTCCATCCATTTTACTGTAAATGACATTTCATTTTTTATTGCTGAGTACTAATCCAATGTGTATAGGTACCACAATTTTTTATCCATTCTTCTGTTGATGGGCACCTTGGTTGGTTCCATATCCTTGCTCTTATGAAAAGTGCTGCATTGAATATGCAGATACAGCTGTCTCTGTGGTATGATGACTTGTCTCCCTTTGGGTATATTCCCAATAGTGGTATAGCTGGCTCATGTGGCAGTTCTATTTCCAGTTTTCTGAGGTACCTCTAAATTGATTTCCAAAGCAGTTGAACCAATTTACAGTCCCACCAACATTGTAAGAGGCCTCCGTTTTTCCTCATCTTTCACATAAGTTGTTGTAATTTGTTTTAACAGTAGGCTCAAACATAAAAAGATTGTATGCTTGGCACTGTGTTGGGTAGTGTTTCATTCTGTTGTACATCGGGTCACTATCAGTTGGACCTGACTCATGGCATCTAACCACAATAGTAATTGTCTCAGGAGTGGGCTGCGGATCTTTCTCCCTATTCTGTGTTGGTCTGGATGCTCACGTATTCATTAGGTTACTGAGAATAGTGGAGGAACATAGAAAAGGAGGGAGAAGCTATCAAAGCAAAAGAAACGGGAGCCTGCTTACTTCACACCACAAATTTAATGTTTTCAAGAATTAAGTGGACCAGAGATAATCACCTGTTGATCCAGTTTGGACTCCATGATAATTTTACATTCTATGCTGATAAACATCAGAACAATCACTCTTTGAACAGGACTGGTATTGGTTCTAGTTACGCCCAGGTTTCCATCTACAGCACCTAAACATTCACACATGAAACACAGTCTTCATGAGCAATAGATCTCTAGATCTAGTCATTGTTTTTTCCTCATTTTGTACCAAGTAGACTAAGAAATGCCAGACCTATTGGTGTGCATTTTGGACAGGTATCTGTTGTAGTTACTTTTTCCTGTCGCCTCACAATAATCTTTCTCTTTCTTCCCTCCCTCTCTCCTTCCCCTTCTCTCACTTCTTCTTTTTCTCTCTTTCATCTCAACAAAGATGGTTCTGGCAATTTCAAAAGTTACCCTTCCTTTGATAGAAAACAAAAGCCCTTCAGGTTAGAGGTTGCCTGACAATATCTCACCCCTTTGGAAAAGCCTGGGGCTTAGCTCAGGTGTTAGAATGCTGCTCTGCACTATCTGAGGCCACAGGTTCAATCCCCAGCACCACAAAAATGGGAGAAGGATGTGGCCATCCACTCCCTAAGCAATCCTGAAACTGTCAGCCATTGAAAACCCTATGAGGGTTGCTATGAGCCAGACATGACTGGAGGACACATAACAACATTGACAGTAGTAGTTTCTTTTTCTAAGTATCAAATACCACTCTTTGGTTTTCATAGTTTAGAAGTTCGCTGTTTCATGATTTTAAGCCTGTTTATGTGTGACATACCAATGTACACATTCACATACAAAGTATAAATTGTTTTCAAAAGTATTGGTAAATACACTAGTAAATAAAATAGCTATTTTGTGCTTTCTAAGGTGGAATAATTTATGATCATTATTTTCCTTAATTAGTTCCCTTCTATGTGATAAGGGTTTAGTTCTTGTTAAGACTTACAATATTTTCTTCTCACTTTTATAAAAGGTCTATAAGGAGCTTTTCTAGGTTAGAACGTATTAAAACAACCTACATGTAAAATTATTATGATACCAATGGAATGTAAATTTGTACACATCCCAGAATAAGAAAAGGGATCTACTTGTGTAAGAAGTGAGACCTTTGCTTGATTTTGAAAAATAATTGTAAATTCAAAAGAAATGCCAAAGATAATGTTGGAGGTCCTACATGATTTTCCACTTAGTTTTCAAAGTGATTTAAGTTTGCATAACTATAATGCACTATTTATACTAGGAAATTACACTGGTACAAGGTATGTACAAGTATCTTTAGCTTTATCATCCATAATGACAACACTCCATATTACACATTTTTACTCGTGGCAACTTCTGCCAGATACAATCAATACGGTGTGTTCTCATCCACCTCATTCAGTCAGTCTGGCACTGTACAACTTCTGGCTGTTCCCCAAAGTCAAAATGATAATGAAATGCAATTGGTTCAGGACAAGAAGGCAGCCAGGGCAGAGCAACTACAGACACTCAGTTGATAGAGGACTCCAGAACTGCTGCAGAAAGCGGCAAGAACAATGGGATAAGAGTGTTTGAAGCTAGGTGGGAGTATTTCGAGGGGGATTCATGGCAACATGTCTTTTACCTTAATAAATTTTTAAAATTTAATCATTCACCCTATCTCTTTGATCACACCTCATACATGGTCCTAGGCCATCTTCTTCACTTGAGGAGTGTATAGTCACTAACACAGTCTAGAGGTGGAGAAAGGACCCCACTGTGTTATCCCCTAAAGTCACATGATCCTCTCTCCCCATGACAACCATCCCTAACCCACAGAAAGTACTCATCACCTGATCTCTGTAAATGTGCCACTCAGAGAAAGTATAAATGGAACCATGCAATATGTGACCTTTTGAGATGGGCTTTTTCCACTCAATATAAGTCCTTGTGATTCTTTGATGTTGTGGCACTCTTCAACAATTAGTTTCTTTGCTTTATATCCTTTCATTCTGGTTTGCACTGAGTCATACCCCATGGCATATATATATATATATTATGAGTTTTTCATCACTCACCTATTGAGGAGTATCTTTTTTTCTATTTGGGACCAATAAAAATAAAACTGCTTGGAAAAAACATGTACACAGTTTTGTGCAGACTTAACTTTTCATTTCTTTGGGTGATTTTTTTTAATTGTGATGAAGTTCGGAATCATCTCTGAACTTCACCAAGCTTTGAAGCATGAAAATCTGCCATTTTCTAGAAGTTTTAATTTTGTCATTTCTATTTAAGTTTATAATCAATTTGAGTTAACTCTTGCTCTAAAGAGTTCCAAGTGAAAAGAGAAATCCAGGTTTTAACCAGAATTTTTCCATATAATCTTTTCTGATAAATTAGACTACTCAGGAAAAAAGAACTAAATCTGAAAGAGTTCTCATCATGATTATTTGTCTCATTCTAACTAAATGTTTTCATGCCAAATTTCATATTTATATATTTTTATATTCCTTGTCACAAGAAATAGAGTCTCCCTCCTCCAGTGTCCTGAATATATTGTACAGAAACCTAATTGTTCTACTCACTGTGGTAGCAAACTGCCAGGGAGAAGCATCAGGGTCAGATGAGATGACTAAGGATGAGTATATTCTTCAACTTAGATCTTCCTGCATGAGGATGACTGAGAGTCAAAGGCCGACTTACATAAAAGACTCTGTGACTATCTCTAGACAGGATACCAGTCTGAAGGGCTCTTCCAGGGAAAATCTAATGTTGGGAGCTTCTTTATGGTGGACAAAAGGAGATGAGCCACTGTGCAAGTGGTTGATTTTGGTCATCAAGTCAACAACAAAGATGCTAAGGGGAGTTCTTTTTCCATTTGTTTAGCATTTCAGTTGTTGTTGTCAGGTGCCTTGGAGTCCGTGTCCAACTCACAGAGACCCTACATACAACAGGCAAAACATTACTATCAGTGCTTCTTTGCTATTCATAGGGTTTTCAATGGCTGATTGCTTTTTTGGGAGTGGGTTGCTGGGTCCTTCTCCCAACCCTATAGTACCTGGTGTTCCCAGGTGGTCTCTCATCCAACTACTAAGGAGACCCAACACTGCTTAGCTTCTGAGATCTGAGGGGATCAGATGCCACAGTGGTACAGCTGCAGGCTAGTATTTCATTAGCTATTTTCAAATTAAATGTATTAAGATATAGTCTACATACAATGAAACATGTCCATTTTATATATACAGAAGACTGAGTTTGGGGAACTGCATATACCCTCACAACTAATATTGCAATCAAGATAATGAACATACTTTATACTAAGGAGCATCTATGCAAAAACAAAAAGAAAAGGAACACAGTAGATTTTTGTCATAACTCAAACTCTCAAACCTGGGGTTTTGATGTGAACTACAGAGCAGGGTAGGCCAGAGGAGTCAGTGTAAGACTGAATAATTTAGCAGGGCGTCTGAATTCCTGCTCATTGTCAAAACTCTTGTCAGTGCTAGAGATGGAATGATGAAAGTGTGATAACCCTGATCTCAGTTTAATGGGTGAAATAAATTAGAAACATTGACTCTCTTACAAGCGAGGAAAGAGGAAGAGAATTTTGGATATCATCAGTGAGGCGTGGAACCTACGTAACTTTAGGGTGGAAGGAATGCAGGAATAGATGACATGAGTGAAAGCAGTACCCTGTGAGTGCAGGGAACCAATGAAGGATGATATTGATCATGGGCATAGAAACGTAAAAGGTCCACAAACTAGTGAGGATATGACTCTGCCACATCATAATCTGCTAGGCAGAAGGAAAACATGGCTTCCCCTGGAGTCCCCTCATCCCTACCCTTGCAAAAGGGGACTGCAATGGTTGCTGTTATGAAGAGGGTTAAAGTTCCATTAGATTAGGCATAGTTTCATACATAAAATACAGACTGGCACACGCACAGTTTGCAATATCTTACTTTTCGAGCAGTTGGTGGTTACATGTGTTGTGACATAGAGGGCAGAGGAGTCAGCTATTGATGGATTTGACTTCTATAAGAATCTCTCCCATGTTTTGAGCACTGGGGCCCTATCAAAGGCTTCGGTAAGCCTGCCACAGGACCTGCACCCTGCTCTATGCCTCCTGTCCATCTATTTCATTTTGCTAATCTTAAATAGATTGCGTTTACTCTACTGCGGCAGAGACAAGCTAACTGTTCATCAGACTCGTTTTATCGTCCCAGGAGTGCATTTGGATTATGCTGCCTGAGTTATCTGGCAGCTGGGTATTATGGACACTTCACTAGGTTTGAAGTAAGTGCTTATCTTTCAGGACTGATCCATGAAAACTTTCCAGACATAGTTTTCCATGTTTCTTCAAGGGTGGCAATTCTAGTAAAGATATTAATGGTGATTATAGAAGCTATCATGGAGGGCAGCATAGACTTTGGGGAAAAGAGTCAGGATCCCTGAGTTACTGCCTTGAAAAATTTCCCAACCAGAAGTACCAGCTTTGCAAATGAGCGAGAAACAGTTTTCAGTCATGTTTGAGCAATGCCACATTAAGGGGTTTATTTTTGAACAGCAGTTGCCTTAAATAAACACCTCCTAATTAATTGATGTCAATAATGTGATTACTAAGAGAGAAATGTGAGGTGAACTTCGGTAATGGGTTTTCCAATCCCCTATATATAGAAAGGCCTGGGATTTATCTCAGTTGGTAGAGCGCTGCGCTGCAGTCACTGAGGTCCCAAGTTCAATTCCCAGCACTGCAAAAATGGGAGAAGGACCTGGCAATCCACTCCCAAGGCAATCCTGAAACAGTCAGCCATTGAAAACCTTATGAGGGTCACTATGAGTCGGATACCAACTTGACGGCACCTAACAACAACAATACATATAGAAAGGGCTGCGATTTAGCTCAGTTGATAGAGCGCTGCTCTGCAGTCTCTGAAGTAGTGAGTTCGATTCCCAGCACCACAAAATGGGAGAAGGATGTGACAACCCACTCCCAAGGCAATTCTGAAACAGTCAGCCATTGAAAACCCTATGAGGGTCTCTATGAGTTGGACTTGACTCTATGGCACCTAACAACAACAACATATATAGGAAGTTCTACTGTGGAAAGCAAATACCCTAAAAGATATCAGATATATATTATATTCTGAAAAGTTTGTATATTTAATCAACATACTTTTTATTTTCAGGGCATGAGAGGTGAAACGTGTTGCTATTCTGATATTTGCTTTTGCAAGAACTGACTTCCCTGATTGTGTTTCTGATAGCTTAGATTGATGAAAACTCTTTGAAAATGCAACAGTAACTCAGAGTTATCAGGTGGTCATCCAAGAACACTGTCAGGATAGCACATCTTCCCCAACCTAAATAAATTTCAGGTTGACATAATCGATTCTTTGACATGAAGGAATTGACTTCTTTTCCTAGTACCCGTGGGAGCCTTCCAGTATTTTCTTCATTTACTTTTCATATTTGCCTATTTGAGCCTGCATACCAATGACACTTCCTCAATTTAGAAGATGTTTCACAACTAAAAATCAAAAAAGAACCTTGGCTCTCAGAGTAAAATTGAGTAATTATATTCCTACTGAACGATGTTTATTGTTTGCTTCACAATGAAATATGTTAGTGTGTCATTAATTCTCAAATGATCATGGTTTGCAGAAAATGAAAGCCTAGTTTCATAATTCCCTTTGACTCTTTTGGTAGATGTTGCTTTCTACTTGGAAATTTTCCTGAGTTCTCTTGATAACTCACACGTGGAGATAATTGAAATGTGACATTTTGAAGGGTAAGGGGTGATTTCTGATTGAGTAGATAAATAAGAAGTTATTGAATAAAGTGAACAGTTGGTTCAAAATCACTACAGCAAAGGGCACACATTTTCAAGGTTATTACTCTTTACAAAATATTTAAGACATTATAATTAATTTAAATTTTCCTTTAGGCGATTGATTTCCTGATGTGTCCAATTTTGTTTTGCAGCAGAGATCAACACTGTGAATACATAAGACTTTATAATGATTTTCATCTATTCATTTTTTAGTAAATAATTCTTAAATTATGTAATCCTAAGAGGAAAATATGCGTCTGATTTTAACTTATCATTTCAAGCTACTTGGGTCTGTAGTAAACAAATACTATTATATTATTAGAAATTTAACTGCTGTTTTTTTCAGTGGGATAGTATGTATTTGTGATTACACATACAAGTTTGAAAAATAACAGAGATAAAAATAGTTTTAAGTTTCTCTATGAAAATATTTTATAATATATGATCACCTGCTTCCTGATATAGTAAATTATTTGAATAATGTTTAACTTTATAAAATATTAAAGGTGTCGTGTGCATCATTGCATTCTGTGATACTTGCATAATATTCTGCATTATTTATGTGACAGATTAAAGATGACTACAAATTCCTTGCTCCCCTTTCTATTGACAGGTACAGTCCAGTGCTTGTTTCTTCAAACTTGCTCCTCTCTTTTCTTCTTTCTTTTCTTCCTTCCTCTCTACTCCTTGTCCTTTGCTCTTCTCTTCTTTCTCTAGCAATCACATGCACGTCTCCCTTCTCCTAGCACTACTGACTTATCTAACCAAGGTACTTTTTCCCCTAGAAGCCTGCTTAGCTCTGTTTCCTCTGACTTCACTTTTCCTTGGGAAACAGAATTATCTTTATGCAGATTCACCCAGTGAACCCAGATCACGTTAAGTTCTTTTCCAAGCTCTCCTAAGCTTCTCCAGGTGCCTCACTCTTCTCAGTAATTATTCCTTAAAAAACCTTATCTATACTCTCTACTCTAAAATGAAAAAAATATTGCTTCTGCGGTAGAATGCAGCAGGTGAGGTGGAACGTCTGAGGTGAGAACACGAGAGTCTACAGCTTTTTGGGAAACCTCTTGGAACACCAGGTCTAAGACAAGTCAGCCACCAGGAAAGAGGTTTGGTTGTCCAGAGTCCACACTCCTGTAAGAGACCTGAACCACGTGGAGTGTCGCTGGAGGCCAATGAGAAGTGAGATACCAGACCTGTAAGCACACACTCCTTCTTTGTTGCTGTTGTTAGGCGCTGTGGAGTCCGGGTCCAACTCATAGCCACCCTCCTAGGGTTTTCAATGGCTGATTATTTGGTGAGAAGACTGCCACATCCTTCTCCCATGTTTGTGATGCTAGTGATCAAGCCCAGGTCCTCAGAAAGTGTGGAGCAGCACTCCACCCACTGAACAACACCCTATCCCTCACTCCTTTAGAGAAGCAGATTCTCAAGTTCTCACTACTCTTTGATAATCAAAGGGCTTTCCTGGTTATTCTAAGCTTAAGTGAGTAATAAGAATAACTGAGGCAGTCAGAAATCATCCTGCTGTGTAAATGGAATATAATCAGTTAGAGTGAGAATAAATTGTATCATACATGTTTATGGAGAATCTTTGCTCACATAGTCAGTTTGTTATATTTCAGATATTGCAATCATTAATATTTATTATTTTTCCCCAGAAATTTATAACATGATAATATGGGGCACATGGAAATGAAAGAAGAAGAATCCAGCATTGGCCTGTGCACATAATATGTACTACACATTTATTGACTGCTTAAATTAAATTAAATTAAATTAACAAGTCAAAGCTGTGTTTAGCATTTTCTCATTTCTTTTGCTGGCACTATTCCAACAGTTCCCTATGAGTCAGACTCGATTTGATGGCACCTAACAACCACCACAACTCTAATCCTAGTTACCATATCCTCTCTACTTGCTTTTCCTCAAACAACAAAGTGTTCTCAAGTCTTGAAGTCTTTGGTCTTGCTATTCTCTTCGAGTGGAAAGTTTTGTGCACTGTATGACAAAAGAGTTCCTTTTAGCCACCCACACTACCACCTTCCAGAATGATACAAGAATTTTGCAATGCTTCCAGGATCTGAAATATTTCCTGGCATATTCTTGGTGAAAATATTGGCTGAATTACTGAATGAGAAGTTCCAGCCGATGCACAGTCACACAGTGTAATGCAAAATAAATTTGAAAAGAAATGTACAGCTAAATTACAGAAGGTGTAAAATGTGTGGGAAAATTACACTGTGGTGCAGTGGATGTCATTGTTACAGAATACCTAGGCAGGGATGTAAGTGAGGGTATTCAGAATCATACTTCTATGCAGAGTGGATTCAAGGCAGAACCAGAGTTCAGGAAAGGAAGTCACCTAGAAAGGATTGTTCAAATAGTAATGTGTTAACATGAAAGGCTGCCTAGTATGAATAGAAATGACACAAAATACCACTAGATTTTGGTACACAGCAGGAGAGTAGAGAAGCTGACTTAATAAAAAGCAAACCTAAGTTTTTTAAGTGAGAGAGCAAGCAATGTGCAGGTATTAAAGTACATTAGAACCAGCAAGTATTTATTTAGTACATGCTAGGTCTTAGGAGTCTGAAATTAATAAATGACTAAGACACACATTCAGATTTGAGGATATACTGGGCAAAGATATACATGTGCAGCCAGCCTCGATATATTTCAGATAAAAACATAAGTAAAAATGGAAAGGACAAAAAAAGAAATAATTATCATGCCCAATTATGAATAGATGGTGTTTTTTCTAACATAATGAGTTACAGGAGATTCTTTAAAAGATGGTCAAATGCCAATTCAGTAAATGTGAAAGCATATTTCAAATTAGTAAAGTGCAAATCAAACCAAAATATGATATCTCTCGAAACTTTTAGAACAGCAGATATTTAAAAAGTCAAAAGATAACGAGTATGGACAAGGAAGTAGATAAAAGGGAATCCTGTTATACTGCTGATGGGAATGTAAAGTGGCATATCCATTATAGAAAACAGCTACAAAATTTCCCCCCAAAATAAAAATTAAATTACCATATGAATTCTAAATTCTACTTTGGAGTGTATAGCCAAAGGAAATATAATCACTATCTTCAAAAATATTTGCATTCCCAATTTCAAGACAACATTTATTCCTATAGCCAAGATATGTAAACAATTATATGTGCAACAGTGATGAATAGGTAATGAAAATGTGGTATACATAAAATGAAATATTATTCAGACATAAAAAAGTAAATCCTGCCATTTGCCACAACAGAATGAATCTGGAAGGGATTATGTTAAGTGAAATGTGCCAATCAGAGAGAGATAAATATTGCAAGGTATCAGTTAGATGTAGAATCTAAAAATAAGTTGAACTCATACATAAAAGAGTAGATTGTTGATCATGAGATCATGGGGAGGGAGGGAGAAAGGGAAAGATTGGTCAAAGTGTACACATTTTTCTTTATAAGATGAGCATGTTCTTCAGATCATGTATAACATGGTGACCATAGTTAATGATAATGTACAATATTATATTCCTGAAATTTGCTAAAAGAGTAAATCTAAAGTGTTTTCACCATAAAAGTTATTAGCAATCAGGAGTTTGTGTGAGGTGTGGTAATTAGCTCATAGCAATATTTTCTCTATGTGTAAGTATATAAGATATTATTTGAGTATGTGAAATACATAATTTTTCTCAATTCTATTTGGATAAAGAGGGATAAACAAGAAAATAAAGCATTTTGATATCTTGAAAGTCATTGCATAGACCAAGAACATTTCCTTAGAACTATACTCAGCCTATGATCATGGCAGGCTAGAGTGAAAATCTATTTGTTTGTTTGTTTATATATATTCAATACTGTGGGGTTGAACAAGGTTCTCATGCATGCTAGGCAAGTGTGCTACCACTGAGTCATACCCTGTTCACTTTGATATATTTTAGAAAGGTGTTCTTACTACATTGTAAAGGCTGCCTCTGGCCTTGAACCTGTGATTCTTCTGTCTTGCTTTCTGAGTCACTAGGATTGCAGGTGTGTGCCACTGTACTGGGCTGAATTTTTTTTAACAGATACCACATCACCCTTTGGCTCTTTTGAGTAGTGTTAAATTCCTTGCCTCTCTTTATATCACCCTTTCTAATATCCTAGTTATCAAGGCACTACTCTTGAATCTCTTCAGTCCTGCCCAATTTATTTCATGAGATAAAGCTTTTAATCTTTTCACTTAAGGTAAGGTATGCTTAATACTCCTTTTGTTTCTGTATCAAAAGTTCACCTAAGAAGACATTAATTCATTCCTTTTTATTACAAATGCCACTGAGGACGAGGCTAGTTTAAAATTTGTTGTTGTTGTTAGGTGCCATTGAGTCGGTATCCAACTCATAGCGACCCTCATAAGGTTTTCAATGGCTTACTGTTTCGGGATTGCCTTGGGAGTGGATTGCCAGGTCCTTCTCCCATTTTTGTGGTGCTGGGAATTGAACTTGGGACCTCAGAGACTGCAGCACAGTGCTCTACCAACTTAGCTAAATCCCATCCCAGTTTAATTAGGCAACCATAAAAAGTGGCCTTCAAAATGCATTGAGCATGTATTGTTGTTCTTAGGTGCCATCGAGTTGGTTTCCGACTCATAGCGACCCTTATAGAGTTTTCAATGGCTGACTGTTTCGGGATTACCTTGGGAGTGGATTGCCAGGTCCTTCTCCCATTTTTGCGGTGCTGGGAATTGAACTCAGGACCTCAGAGACTGCAGCGTAGTGCTCTACCAACTGAGCCAAATCCCAGCCAGTCTTCTCATTTGTTGATAAGTAAAGAAAATAACAATGGACTACTTGCTAGATCAACTACCAATCATAGATGTGGCTTTTAA
Source organism: Pedetes capensis (assembly GCA_007922755.1). Classification (NCBI taxonomy): domain Eukaryota; kingdom Metazoa; phylum Chordata; class Mammalia; order Rodentia; family Pedetidae; genus Pedetes; species Pedetes capensis. Next base: position 31,163 of record VMDO01001415.1, read on the forward strand.
AAAGTTTAATTTCATTTTCTGTATCTCAGAAATTATATTTTACTATAGTTGTAAAGTCATGCAGAACAAGGAAGATATAACTTCTATTTATCAAAGTATAATTGTGGTGTGCAGCCAGATACACATTTTTTATTTATTTCTTAAAAGGTGTCTTTCTTCTGTCTACTTGATGAAAAATATTTTAAAATTAGTATTTAGCCAACATGGCTATCCTATTATGTCCAGAAAGATATATAACATATGTTTATAACACCTTCTATTACTTGGCAATTTCACATTGCCCTTAAGTTAAGATTTTGTGTAGACTTGTCTCATAGGAATGGAATCATGGAGTCCTATAAATATTAAATGTCTTCTGTTTTTCCAATACCCTTGAAGAATTAAGTTTAGGGAATAAATAAAATTTCTCCCTTGCTCCCTTTAGCCCAATGAGATTTTACTGCCTTCATTATTACCATGTCAAATTTTAATACTGGGCAATATAAATAAGTGCCATCCTAGTCATTCATATTGTATAGAGCAGTTGTTCTATTTTTATACTTTTCACAATGGGAAAAGGATACATCAAACTACTTTTATGCAGAGGGTAGACAAGATTTTATTCCACATACTGACATCTAAACACACATATAGTCAGTGAAATGTGACTTTGCTTCCATGGGGAACCGGATATCCTTTAGGCAGCGCTGTACCCACAGGCTGAGACTCATTCTTCACATTTGGCTAGCACATTCTGGATGGAGCTGATTCAATCAGGAAACAGATGAGCTCACTGCCGGCAGATTTGTCCAGGCTGTCATATGTTAGACATCAAAATACCGTCACTCTTCCAATCCACGAAGCTTTTGCTTTTGGTGACAAAGGTGTGATGTGTGCATGTCCCTGTCTCTTCTGTAGTTTAATAATAGCTGCAGTGGCCATGATGTGCTCTCAACACACCGCAAATTGTAAATGCGATAATACATGCTGAAATACTTCGGTTTATAACACAAAGGATAATATGGAGAGGCACATGACAGCGTTTCCCTACATAGACTGAGGGCTATTTGAATTAATTTGCTATCAGTAAATGACACCCACTATCCTACACCTGGTACATCACAGACCTGACAAGAAAGAGACTCCAGAGAATTCAGAGAGGTGATATATAAGGCTCAATCCAGGTCTCTGAAACAGACTGCATTCATTCTCCCCCAGGACTTGGGCAAAACAAACAGAAATAATAGTGTGTGAATTTTCTGAATGGCATATGTGCAAAAGTGTGAAAAAAAAATTTTGGGTTGAACCCAGGTCCTCATGCATGTTTTGAAAGTGGCTCTACATGAACCTACCTCCCAAGCCCATTTTATATATATATATATATATATATATATATATATATATATATATATATATATATTTTTTTTTTTTTTTTTTTTTTGAGACAGGTTCTCACTAAATTATACAGCCTGCCTCTGACTTTGAACTTGCCATCCTGGTTCTACCTCCCAAGTTTGTGGGATTACAGGTGTGTGCCACTACACCTGGCTTAAAAGTGTGAAAAATGTATGCAACTGTTCTACCTTTAGTCAATCAGTGTCACTTCAAATATTTGTTTCTCCTTCATTATCAGGTGTGTGTGTGTGTGTGTGTGTGTGTGTGTGTGTGTGTATGAGAGAGAGGGATACATATATATATACTTAATTATAAGTTAATATAAGTTAATTATAATATAATTATAATTAATAGATTTTACAGAAAAGTGAGAATATTTGTTAAATCTGCCATACCTGAGTATCACCTGGAGCACTTATGTCCATAACTTGTAGACAATCATTAACTTAGGTCTTAATTCTACTTAGACAGAATATAACCTCCATAGGTTAATCAACATAGACATAAAACTCATGTCAAAATTATTCTAATGGGAGTTTTCTTTTGAAGATTGATACAGCAGCATTAGTTTCCTGCCAGATAGATACCTAGAAAGCATTTTTTTGAACAAAGGGATTGAATCTAGGACATTAACACATACTTTGCAAATTCTCTACCACTGAATTGCACCCCAGCCCATTATTTATGTTTTATTTTGAGTTATCGTTTTGAGTTATTGTTAAGTTGCCTCTGGCCTTGAATTCCCAATCCTCCTGCCTCCACCTACCTAGGATTCCAGGTGTGCACTACTATGCCAGGCCTAGACAACATCTTAAACAGTATGTCCAATATTTTCTTGTCAAGCAGTATGTAACCTGGAAGTTAGTTGTTTTTACCTAGATTATGTCCATACAATGCGTATGGTTGACCTAGTATGAAATTTAGAGATTTTTATTTAAAATGTGTGGTTGTTGTTAGGTGCCCTCAAGAGGTATCTGACTCATAGTGACCCCAAGTACAACAGAACTAAATACACCTCGAGGCTGTGCCATGCCTGGCACTACGCCAGTGCTTCTCTGCTGTTCATAGGATGTTCGATTGTTTTTTATTGTTTTTGAGATTGCTTCAAGAGTGGATTGACATGTCCTTCTCCCATTTTTGCAGTGCAGGGGATCAAGCCCAGAGCCTCAGAATGTGCAGAGCATCACTCTACCAACTGAGGTAATCCTCAGCCCTGAAATGTGATGGCCAGGGAAATTACGAATGAGAGAATATGGGCAGAAATAAAGTGACTCATTGTATGCCCACCAGGTGCCTTCCCTACCTGATATTCACCTCCACATAAATATTGATGTACCCTATAATGGGGCAGGCTTGGGATTTAGCTCAGTTGGCAGAACACTGCTCTGCAGTCTCTGAGGCCCTGGGTTCGATTCTCAGCACTGCACAAATTGGAGAAGGATGTGGCAATCCACTCCAGAGGCAATCCTGAAACAACCAGCCATTGAGAACCCTATGAGAGTAGCTATGAGTGGGACATGACTGGACGGCACCTAACAACAACAGTAATGGGGGGATATCTGTGTCTCTCTGCCAACCCCTACTCTCCCATCTGGAATTCTAAATAGAAATTCTATGAAGAGTTATAAGAATAATTATAGTTCTGGAAAAGATACAAAGACAATATTCAGTAAGCTGTGTAGGTCTTACACTCTAGGTCTTCTTTGGCCAGGAAAGCACTCACACACAAGGTAGGGGTAATTACAAGTTGATTACAACTGCCTTAGATTCGCAAAGACAGACACATTACCCTTTTAATTATTTTACAATATTGTACATTTTAGACCACTTACCTTTTAATATATTTATGCTCAAGATTTTTCTATCTTCTAATTATGTTAATGTCTTTCAAATATTAATTATGCCTTTCCCTACTGAAATGTGTTAATTTGGGGAAATAAAAAGGAAAGAACCATTTCAAAAGGTCATGGTATCATAAGGAGAATACATATACACAAAACCATAATAGTTAAAAATAGAAAGAAAGCATAAATGATTCAATTGTAATCAAGGACTCCAGGCTTAAAGATAATATAATATAGATGGAAACCATAAAATCCCTTGCCATCTAAATGTTCGTGCTGTGTTTAGAGAATAAAAGACTGGACATTTCCCTCTTCAATTTAAACAAAAGACAAAGAGAATCTTTTTTGAAGGTGGGTAGGAGACACAGGACTGGGATTTTGCTCAGTTGGTAGAGTGTTGCTCTGCATTCTCTGAGGCCCTGGGTTCAATCACCAGCACCACAAAAAATGGAAGAAGGACATGGCAGCCCATTCTTGAAACAATCCTGAAATGATCTGTCATTGAAAACTCTGAGGGTCGCTATGAGTTGGACCCAATTTGAAGGTACCTAACAACAACAACAAGAACAAGAACAACAACAACAACAACAACAACAGGAGACACAGGACAGAATAATCAATGACGTGTATTTCTCTTAATTTACCTTCAGAGTGTGGTCTAAATGGGTGCCCACATGTTTAAAATGCACTCACCCTAACTTCTTAGGTTTCAGGACATCAGAAACATTGGATTAAACTCTGTTTTCTTCTTATAGGTATTTTAAATTCAAGTAATCTCTGCAAGGATAAAGCATGAGTTACTTTATATGTTCTGAGAATTAGTTTACCAAAGCACATTCCTTTTAAGAGGCATTTCTTCAGGCAAAATGGTGAGAAATGAATATCTTAGATGAAAGAAACCTGAGCAGACTAAAAGGAAATGTATCTCAAAGCAAAGATAATCTTCTTTAGCATCATAATTTTACACAGGGCCAAGTGATAACAGGGCCAAGTGATAACAGGGAAAGAAACAATTTCAAGCAATAATGCCTTCATTATAAAATAAGGTATTCAAATATCTTTAAGATTCCAGTTATCATATGGTATCTACACTTGGCACATTTTGCTTGGCAAATGTTTTTGAGATTCATCCATTTCCTTCTATTATTTACTTCCAAATATATCTGCTCACTTGTTGTTGGACATTTGAATGATTTCAGTTTTTGGTGATTATGAATTAAGGTACTCTGAATATTCACGCATTAGTTTTTTATCTGGGCATATGCTTTTACTTCTCTTCAGTAAACACCTAGATATGGAATGACCTTATATAATAGAAAGTGTATGCTTTTAAGAAATTATCTTTACCCAGGTGTTGAACTTGTGGTTATATTGTTTTACATTCTTACATTCAGGATTCAGAACTCATCACAATGAGAATTTCAGTTGTTGCATATCCTGCCAACACGTGGTATGGACAGTCTTTTAAGTTTTAGCCAATCAAAGAAGTATGTTGTGGTATCTTGGAGTGCCAGTACCTCATTGTGGTTTTGAGATGAGCCATCCTGATAACTACAGACACTGAGTATCTTTTCATGTGTTCCTTTGTCGTATGCATATCATCTTTGGTGAAGTGTCTGTTCAAATCTTTTGACCTTTTTATAATTGGTTTGTTTGCCTTGTATTACCAAGTTGTATTCTGAACCTGTTTTTGATCAGTGGATCAGAGAGATCTTTGTCATATATATAAAATAAACATTTTTCTAGTTAAAAACAAACATTCCAGTTATCTACCAAAGCTTCTAAATTCAAGAATGAGTGTAAGTTGTTCCTTCGGTTTAGTTGCTTTGTTTTGTTTTGTTTATGCAATACTTTGCAGTTGAACCAAGGGTCTTGACAAGAGCTCTACTGTCCATCCACACGTCCCCTCTTTTATTTAATCATTTTGAGTCAGGATCTCATTAAGTTGTGCAGGCTGGCTCTGGCCTCAAACCCAAGCTTCTTCTGCCCCTTCCTTGTGAGTTGCTGGGAGTGCAGATGTTTTGCCATGGTGTCTGGCTCCCTTTGGGCTTATCTTTAATACACATCAACGTTATTTGCTTCCTAGGAATATGTTTGGCCCTCCCTTTCCCCTTTCAGGGGGCAGTATAGCCCCTGACGGAACATGTGACTTATGGATCTTTCATGCTCCATATTAGGGATGATGATCTGAGCCTGTATTGGTCTATTATTAATGAGTCTCTGTTATTTATAGATACAAAGATGCTTAGCAAGAAAGCACTCTAACAATTCTGCTTTTTTGGTTCTGACTCTGTCATTTCCATGCATTTATAGCAATGCACATTCTCATATATTACCATGGTTTCTGTGAAAATTAGTACGGTGGCCTTTCTTTGGCCAGTGTTGTACTGTGAATCTTTTCATCTTAAAGAAGGATATCTCCTAACACCAAGAGACAGTGATCAAAAGATTTTACTCCCCCTCTTACCCTATCAATTACAATTTCAAGTACTAGTGAGAGATCTGACAAAGAACCTTCAAACAAAGCATAATCAATGAAAGAAAAGAAGACCATGAGCTATTTCTCAACAAAAGACCATTAGATATTTCATGATTACAGGCAGGTGGACTCTTGCATTCTTTGTTCAAGAAGATTAATCAGATATTTTTCCCATCCATTTCCCATGAGAAGAAAAACATTTTACATAAAATGCTTCTAAGGAACTGTAGGTCACACATGGGGATTTCCCTGAAAGTCTCCCCAAACATAAGGTAAATATAATTGGATAGTGTATGGAAAACTTTTACCTCTAACACTCAACATCTCTGATGATACTATGTCATCTGCAACATTACAAAGACCAGGAAAAGAAAATGTTTTGCAAGAAAACATTAAACTTGACTTATTCCTATTATTTTTTCTAATACTCACCAACTTCTCTCCCACCATAATAAAAGTAAATTCACAACTTCCAATTTCCAATTCATATCCCATTATGTGTATTATCCGATAAACCACCCACTAAAATCAGTTTTTACTTTGCAAATTCTATAACTTGTAGCCACTGTGTCATTAACATGCTCTTTAATGCTTATTATAGGCCTCTGTGTGCATCCACAGGTCACTCTCACCATCATGCTTCCACCCAGTCATTCAGCAAATATCAAGGGAAGCTCTCTTGAGTGTAAACTACTGCTTTAGCCACTAGGACCAAAGGAAAGGACACAAGAGTTTCATCTTACTCAGACAAAAGAAAGTGTCCCTGAAAGTAAAAGAGGAACCAGTAGATTTCTCAAATTCACAATTATATATTTCATTTGAAGATTCTATCCATGAATGAGATAATTCCAGAGTACGAAAAGATAATGTCTAGTTTAGAAGAGATCTTTCCTGAACATTTGGGTTACCACTATATCTCCAATGGAAATATTTTTCTAAAAATCATAAGATGTTCCTAAACATCATGTGCATTTTTTAACAAGCTGAGTTCTCTCAAAACTTACACATCAGGGTTAGCTATTTGGTGGCCTGCTAAACATTAGAAAGGAAAATTCTTTACTGTGAAGCAGGCCATATTGTTGATGTGACAGAAAGAAAGTTGGGCAGACTATGGAGTCTGGGGATGAGGTTGATAGAGCTCTGCACTGCACTCTCTGAGGACCTGGGTTCCATCCCTCACATTGCAAAAACATTGAGAAGGACATGACAGTCCACTCCTGAAGCAATTTTGAAACACTTAGCCATTGCAAACCCTATGAGGGTCGCTATGCATTGGAATTGACAACACCTAACAACAGCAAACAACAAAACTAGGTGTGCCACAGGGACACCATCTGTGTGTTGGACTACAAATGAAATAAAACCTAATGACCCAAACACATGAATGTTTTAGGTAGACATCAGCATGTGTATATTGGATGTCACTGTGTTGAAACCCACAGAACTGGCCCTACACAATATAAGAAACAAAGTTTGCCTAATATCTATCCTTTCCCTTTTGTCTTCCAGATTGTCTTCTTTGTATAACATGGTGTTCCCTTTAAGTTTATTATTCCTTCATTTTTTTTCCCTGGGGACCACGTGCAGGGCTTTGTCCATGCCATCTAAGCACTCTACCACTGAGCTACACCCTAGCCCTAGAAGTTTATTTCCCAATGGTCTTGCCATCGTGAGGACACAGAGGTCTATTAATTATGCTAAAACAATGGAATGGTTCTCCCAGAGGACTTTTTTTTTGGGGGGGGGATATTTAAATGGTACTTGTAAAATGGTACTTTCAAAAGAAAGGATCTCTAATAGAGGAGAATTCCATGTACGGTAAACAGTTGGTATACAAGAAGGAAAAATGACCCCCCTGTACTGGTCATTTTCCATCACTGGGACAAACTACCTGCCATGGGGTGCTGATAAAGTAAAACTTTAGTTAGCTCATGCCTTTGGATGCTCAGAGTCTAGGATTTAGTGGCCTCATTTGATTGACCTCTGTTAAAGAAGTAGAAAGTGGCACTTCATGGCTAACCACACATAGGAGCAAGTGGTCACACAGCAAACAAGATCAGAGGGAAAGAGGACCAGCTGGTCCCGGCTTGCTCCTGTGGTAACAATCCTCTCAAGAGCTACCAAAGGGTCACAGGAGAAATACTTCAAGCCACAATGACCTAAGGATCTTGCATTTGACCCCAAATTCCAAAGGTTCCATCACCTGTCAACAGTGACTCTCTGGGGACGAACAGGGACAAAGCCTTTAAACACAACACTCAAACCACACCACCCACTGATTCCCCATGGAGGCTACTATCCACTCTAGATATTTTGAGCCTTTCTTTTATGAGTACAGCTGGAAAAATATTTTTCTTCTTGACGTCTTCAGCATCCACATTCTGAAGAATACCTTGTTGTATGAGCCCTACGTGGAAGAGCATCTCTCCTCCTGCCTTTGTCCTCTACTCCTGCGCCCCATGGTCATTCCCAGGCTTGGATCTATATGACTTCATTCTGCACCAGGGCCATACTGATGTTCAGTCTGCATTGGATGTTTCATCTTTTCTGTTTTTGAAGTTGCTGCTGCCATTTTTATTACCATGCTCTCATTCCAAAGAGTCTGCTGGGTGGTAGTTTAAAAGGTAACTCAGTAGCCTGTAGATATTCTTAGCTTGAAGGAGGATTCTAAGTTTATAAACTGAAAATGAGACCTGAGTTCAGGACAGTGAGTTCTCTCATTCCCAAAGGTTTGGAGGGAAATTCTGATTTTCTACATTGGGAACCAGGCAAAATGTCATGTATCTTTTGGTCACTAAAAAGTAAAAAGAGTTTGAGTTTCCCATGCTTTTATTATTTAAAATCCACATCTTATTTTGTGATGATTAAATTACTTAAGAACTTATTTTTTTATTTTATGTTTTTATTCTAACCACTCTTTTTTTCTTCACTATTTTCCTAGTTAATGTGTCATTATCTTTATGGAAATATATTATCAACTAAAATCTCATTACGACTATATCTTATAAGTTTTGGGAATTATTTTAAAATTGATCAGCCTACTTGTGAACATTGAAAATTAGAGAGAGCTTCTAATGAAAAGTATAAAACAATATTAATTTTAGTAGCATTCTAATACCTAATTATGGGAGAAGGACGTCACAATCCACTCCCAAAGCAATCTCAAAACTATTAGCTATTGAAAACCCTACGCGGGTCATTATAAGTCGAACCCAACTAAACAGCACCTAACAACAACAGTACCTGATCTTGTAAAGACCTGAAAACTTCACAATATTATTGCATTTTTCCTATTCTTATATCCTATATAAAAATATTTTATATTTGCATTGAGACAAGAACTTTTATTTTCTTTAAATGTTGATGGCTTTTAACTCTAAAATTTGAACTTAGCAATTCAAGGAAAATTGAAAGAATTATGTGAGTGGAAACAGAAAATCCCTTTCCATGTTATTTTATACCTATAATCACATGATTACTCTCTGATAACTTTTGGTTAATTAAATCAGTCTACCACTTTGAAAGCCATAAGAACTATTTTCCAAATGTTCCATATGGCAAAGAAAAGGATAAAAAATAGCTCTGATTATACAGTCTGATCCTAGAGGAAAGAAAATCAATTCTCATTATAAGCTTAACATGAAAATAAATAATACATTTCAAAAAAACTCTCTTCTAAGGCCACCTTCTTCTTGTTGTCCATTACATATTGACTCAACTTGATATTGAACTTACATAGCTTGTTCCTATATGAGAAAGAAATGAGCCATTTGTATTAGTTAAGCTATAGTATTATCCCTTTGTATTAACAGCTTACCATGAGTTATATCTACAACCACTTATGAACACCACCAAAACGAAATCAAAGCCTAAAATTGCAGAAGTATAATATCTGGAAAGTATAAACAATATTGTGGTCAGAAAAATTTTGAAGTGGAATAACTGGTGTTTTGTGACTATAAAAAGAACAATTTGGAAACACCCTACAAACTATTATACAATTCTCACTAACATTTTAAGCAATTTACACACAGGACTCTTTCGTGCAATCATAGAGAAAAAATTAATTCAGATATCTATTTCCATATAACACCATTAATGGGGTTGATTTATTCAGGTGCTAAAATTTATGGGGGAAAGGGTGTTACATTATTTTGTCAATCTGTTGCCAGGTTTTTGGATGTGGTTCACCTCCCATGGGGTCATATGTTTGGAGTTTGGTCACCAATGTGGCTATGTTGATATGGTGTGACCTTTAAGAGGTGAGGCTTAGGGGGAGGAACTGAGGAGAGTGAGATTGCTGCCCTGGGAGGAATTAAAGTAGTTCTACTAGGATCTATGAGTTAGTTGTTGTGAGATGGTGGAAAGAAAAGAATAAGCCTGGACAATGCCTATTTTCTCTTTGGCTCCCTGGTTTTCAGATGCTATCTGCCTGAGCCTTTTCCTAGAACCTAGTAGAAGCTGGTGGCATGTCTTTGAACCTTTAGGTCTATGAGATAAATGACATTCTGTTCTTTATAAAATATTCAGCATCAGGTATTCCATTGTAGAAATAGAACAGACTAGTAGAGCTATGGACTACCACAAAGGAAATGAGTAAATGGACAATTTTTTGTGTGTAAAATCAAATGCATAGATTTGCCTCTTACTTCCAACAGGCAGCTGTGACCATGCTCCTACTCAATGAGGATGTTTATCAGTAGTTGAAAACACAGTTACTTCTGAATAATGAAAATAAAGACAGCTCAAATACCTGCTTGCTAGGTCCATTTCCACTCATGATGGGTAAATTGAGTCCCCACATGAGGAAGGGTATTTTTAAAAGGACATCAGAGGGAAAGTCCACTGAAAGGGGAAAAGTTCCTCAAAGCCTTCAGAGGGAAAGTCTGCCGAAAGGAGAAGAATACCTCCAAAAGAAGGTCTCTTCATGGAAGAGGACTTGGAATCTCATCTTTTCTTTTTCCTAAATTTGAATTGGTCACTATTTTCTTCATATTGTGGAAAAACAAGTAATGAATGTAAATATATAATCTAATTCTGTGAGCATTCATATTGTGGATTTCTGGGAGAATTAATGAAAAACAAGTAATATATGTAAATATATAATCCTCTGATTCTGTGAGCAGTGCTAATTCAGAGCAGGAGTTAAGAAAACTCCCTAACAGGCCTACAATGGAAAATGCTTGAATAACTGCCAATTGTGTTAACTCCTTGAGCCAACACAGACTAAAGTTTTTGTACCAGCAGCCCTCCAATAAGAAAAACAATCTAATAAGTTAAAATATCCATTTTTCATAGTGTGAACTCAATGGGATGACACAAGTATAAATAATTAAATAATAAAACCATCAAAAAAATATATAGGCCTGTTCCCACAGTACAAAAGCATCTTTGACAATTTTAGCACAGGGAGTTGCTTACCTATCTAAAGGTAGACCTTGGTTCCCACCTAGAGAATGAGAGTAGAAGCTATTGTTCTGGTTAGCCTGACCCTCCAGTGCCTTACATAGAAACATATATGGGGTTAAAATGATAAATAAGGATAGAGTCCAAATATGCTATTATAGCTTATAATTTGTGAAAAGTCTGGGAAGAGACAGACCTTCCAGGTTTTTGTTACCTAAACACAGTAAAGTTTATACTTTAAACTATGGGCTATTCTGACTGCCAGGTGTGTGTAAAACTGCACGTATTCTTACTACTTGCTTGACCTAAGCCTAAAAAGACTGTATAAAAAAATAGCTAACCGAACAATAAACAGAACATATCCACATTGCCTCTGAGCTGCTGTGTCTGTTACCCATCACCGACTCCTCATCTGCCTTCAGGAAACCCTGGATCCTAGGCTGCAGCTGGACTGCAACACCTGCTGATCTATTGTCCAGCTAGATTAGATCAGCTACACAGAAAATTTTCCTTCTTAACATATACTAAAATAAATAGCATCAGATTCAGTCTCTACTCAACTGATTTGATGTTAATAGACATAAAGTGGAGCAAATAATTTATTTTAGAATGGAATCAGTTCCTAAATACATACATATATATTTACTTGATTTTAAAGAGCATAAGCAAAACAATATGAGTTAAAATGTATGAGCTATGTACTTTTAATAAATATTACTAAAGAAATGAAATGAGTGGATTTAGTATGACATTATTTCCTAACATTTGTCTTAATCCATACGTTAAACTTCTAGAATCTCTCTGACTTCAAAACAGAAGTCTTACCAAGATACACAGATAAAAGCTTTTACTACTATATTTTAAGTTTAATATTAATATACATCCTATAAAATTTGATGATCTGATAATTGAAAATACTTTATCATATGTAATTGTGAGAAGACATTTTTTAAAAAGCAATTTTTATGGCTGTGGACCTATATAAATAAATGACTTAGGGTAAAATAGCTTTGCTATATTCAAACTTAAATACTTGCCAAGGGAAAAATCATTTATGTCATAGAAAGATATCAAAAGCCTAACAGGAAAAGAATTACTGGACCAAGAAGATAATGATGGTTCTATGATAGCAAAGTTTACCATGGAGAAGCAATTGAGTGATACATTCATCATCTTTAGAACAAGGTGGTCTGGGTTCAAATCCCAGCTCCACCTCATTTAGACCTGTGACCTTGGATAAGTTTATCTTTTGTGTCTCAGTTTCTTCAACTATAAAAAATCACACAGACACGTGTGTATATATAAAATACATACACACACACATATATATATATATATATATATATATATATATATATATATATGTAATATGTTATTGTTAGGTGCCCCGGGAAGTTGTATCTGACTCATAGCAACCCTCATAGGGTTTTTAATGGCTGATTGTTTCGGGATTGCCTTGGGAATGGATTGCCACATCCTTTTCCCATTATTTGCGGTGCTGGGAATTGAACCCAGGACCTCAGAGACTACAGAGCAGCGCTCTATAACCTGAGCTAAATCCCAGCCTCATATATAATATGTACAAATAAATATATTTATAGATACATATATATTAAAATTTATGGAAAAAATACTTATGTACTCTCAAAGTTATTAAAAAATATTTATACACTCTACTTCTACTTCACTATTATTTACGTTGAAGTAATTCTGTATTTTACTCTCATAAATGTTTTTGTCACCATCTTCTCTCTTGAAACATGACAAGGCTATTCAAAAGAAATATCCAGAAAACTGAATATCTGCAGTTTACAAAAGGATGTGTTTCTTAAACATATAATATTTCTAGTAGGGAGAGGAGGTGTTTAATCTAAAAGATTATTCTGAATATTAAGTAATATCTCTGCTTGCATTGCATAGAAAACAGAAAAGTTATAACACGAACATAGTTATTCTCAGAGGCCTGTACTGCAATTTATTTTAAGTTTTAATTGATAAATCCTTCATGTGTTTACTAGCATATTATATTGAAAATGAAATAACATAGCTTTACTATTGGTTTGAAAATAAAGTCATATATAAGAAATAAAATTGTTTTGAGATGGGAGCTCATGAATTTGGCATTTTAATGGATTGCTCAATACTTTAACATGTTCTTTTTAATATGACAAGTAAATCAATTAAAACAAAACTGAACCTGTACATCCAAGATGTCTTGTTACAAATTTCATAATCAGGACAATCATCATCGTATAAATAGGACTAAGGTCAAAAGTATTAAATTCTTCTTGGAGAAAATACTTTGAAAGAGAATATTATTTTGTTCTGAATGACTTCACTGTGTGTTCCTCTTCCAGGAAAGATGACACATGCAATGGAAGCTTGCACTTCTGGAAATTCTGTCAGTATGATAGCATCCATAATTACATGGCATGTTTTGATCCAACACAGAAGAACTTATTAAGAATGAAAAGGTTAGTTTGAAACTGGTTATGGAAAACAGAGAAATTCAGAGTCCTCTTCTTGCAGGAAATAGGTTGGCTGACCATGAAAATAGAATAACTTAAGTAATCTTGTGGCAGATTAAGAAGAAACCAGTACTTTCCAGAGGATGTGATGAGTGCTTATTTACTAGAACGGGTTGCAAGTGGAGAAAGAACTAGGCAAAGAGATTTCCAGAAAAGATGAAAGAAGGAAAGGAAGGAAGGAAGGAAGGAAGGAAGGAAGAAAGAAAGAAAGAAAGAAAGAAAGAAAGAAAGAGAAAAGTAAAATATCCCACCTCCCAAGCACAATATAGGGGCAAAGGGAAAGAGATTTCCTTCTCTTTAGTCTCATCTCCACATTATCGTCAAATTGTATGACTATTATCGTAATGGGCAAAAAAGATCAATGTATTGGATTTGTAGTGCTTAGATCTTATAAAAGAGCTTAGTGTAGAGGATTGTCATTTATGTAGACTGAACAATTATGCATTTTAGTAATGATTCTCCCTGTAAATTGATAATGCTACATTTCAATATGTTAAATTTCTAGACACACATGTTCAAAGGCAATTCAAACATCGTGGCAATCAAGTATTAAAATTCACTTGAATACATGAAAAGGGAGTAGGAAAATACAAATATATATCAGTCTTTATAACTTTAGGAGACTGAAAAGTATGGTATTCACATTGATAAGTGGCAAATAAAATATTCTAATTAAGAGATTATAGCTTGAATGGTTTGAAAATATGTAGAGAAGGAATGAATAAATCCCCACTTGAACCAGGCCAATATGCTGCTGGGTTTGGTGTCTTGCTTCTGATATCTGATGATTCAGAGATAGATGTTAGGGAACCAGACCAAAAGCAAAAGTGTTGGACCTTTTTTGATTAAATAGAATTCAAGCCCTTGGAGACAGCAGAGGAGCTTCAGGGGGCGGGGAGTACAGAGTGCCATTCAGTGGTTGGAATGAATAAGTTCCTGAAGAACATTTTTCTAAGCACTTTGAAATTGCTGTCACACAGAAAATATCTCCATATATGTAACATCTTCTTTACCCTTGGAATATATCTACTTTATTGACATATATTACACATGGTCCTTAGTTTAGCAATTTCTTATGGACAAATTTGCTCATGTGAAAATGATTCTCTATTACTGGTGGATTTCTGACAGAATTTCTTCTTTTTGTTTTGCACTCAAATTTTTGCTCTCCCATGTTGCTACTTCTCAGCACTGCATTTTGAGTAAACTGTTTTATCTAAATAATCAATATTATTCTTGTCTTGTCTCTGCTTGACCCATCAGAACCCCAACAGAGAAAGTTGAAGAGCCCACGGTGCAGCTTTTGCATAAAAGGCTCTAATGAAACATTTATTCTGAACTTACATCAGTGGTTCAACCTCTCTCCCTCTCCCAGAAGTCTTACCACTGACAAGAAAGTCAAGCACTAGGTTATATTTCTTTCACTGGAAGATGAAGAAAAACTAATAAACATGTTATGAAGCAATGAGGTATACAGAAAAAAAAAGGCAGCCTTCAAACTGCATTATCATTATTAATCATTACAGATCACTGGATAAACACAAACGATTAATATGGAAGGCAAATGGTCTCTTTAACTTAAGATGAAATGAAAAGATTAAAAGGCATTGTCTAAAATTAAATCATGAAGCAAATCACATATCTTCCAAATATAGTTTCCTTGATTCAAGGAACTAAGAGAAATTGTTATGTCTTAATCTAGAGGCAGTTTATTTTTTCAAATGGACAGTAATGTCTCAAATGATAAACTTTTTTGTTGTTGTTTTGTTATTTGTAAATAGAGAAAACAGATGTATTTCTGTTTGGCCCATTTCAATCTATTTCCTTTTGTTAACTAGAATTATTACACTCTAAGGCAATGCTAGGCCTGCAGCTGTAGCCCTGTGGCATCCGATCCTGTCAGATCTCAGAAGCTAAGCAGGGTCGGGCCTGGTTAATACCTGGATGGGAGACCTCCTGGGAACACCAGAAGCTGTAGGCTTGGGACAAGGACCTGGCAACCCCCTCCCAAAAATCAATCTGCCATTGAAAACCCTATGCACAGCAGAGAAGCACTGACAATAGTGTTTCCCCTGTTGTACAGAGGGTCGCTATGAGTCGGATACCGACTCGACGGCACTTAACACACAACACACAAGGCAATGCTAAGTCATGAGAAGCTTTAGCTGTAAGCTAAATATAGTAATTAACCTAAGGCTACTGATAATTGATAGCATAAAACAGCATTCATGGATTCTAGCATCACTAATTAAAAACCAAATATATAAACAAAATGTAAATAAACATAAGTCAAAAATGCACAACACATTAAATCATAATAGTAAATTAAAGTTACATTGCAAAACCGTATGTTGCTGGTTATGTTAGGATACTAAAACTCCAAATCCCATTAACTCAGTCTCATCTGTAACCACAAGTCTCTAACATTTAAGAGAACATTATTATACATGTCTTTTGTAATAAAATAATGTCAGAAAGTTCAGAAATTTGTTCCAGGACATTGAGGTTAAAAAATAACTATCCCAGCTTCTTTTCATTGATTCTCAATCTTAATATGGATACTAAGGTAGTTTTAGAGTTACTAGCTTATTTCCCACTCACACTCTCTTCCAGATCATCACCAGGTAGGCGAGGTCATAGAATCATGATACTGTCTATACTCTTATTGCCTGCAGCTGTACCACTATGGCATCCAATCCTGTCAGATCTTGGAAGCTAAGCAGGGTCGGGCCTGGTTAGTACTTGGATGGGAGATCACCTGGGAACCCCAGGTGGTGTAGGCATGGGAAAAGGACGAGGCAACCCACTCCTCCAAAACAACCAGCCATTGAAAACCCTATGAATAGCAGAGAAGGAAAGCCTAGGCTACATGGTGACACCTTGTCTCAAAAAATAATAACAAAAAACTTTATAGGACTTAAAAGAGATAATGCACACGAGTTTTGGATCAACTCACTGGAGTAACTGTTTTTATGGTTTTATGATTTGAATATAAAATGACTCCCAGAGGTTATTTGCTTTAACGTGGGGTCCTCAGGGGGCGGTGCTCTCCTCGGAGGTGGTGGAACTTTGGGAGTGGGTCTAACTCGTTGGAAGTGACTCACTGGGGGAGGGTCTTTAGAGGATTTTATCCCAGACCTGTGGCTTGGGTCCCTCTCTCCTCCCTGCTCACAAAAATGGAAGGTCCTGCACCATGGGCCCTGCCTCCTGCCATCGCCATGCCTACCTTGTAGCCATTATGGACCAACCTTCTAACTGTGAGCCTTCAATAATTCACTTTCCTCCAAAGTTTGTTTCTGCTGGTTTTTCTGCTACAGCAACAGCTGACTAATACATATGTGATATATGTTAATTGCCTTTCCTTTTTCCTCCCAGGTGGACGCATGCTGTTTGACAAATAAATACTGCATACTATTTGTATCTTCTAATTTCCATCTTATAAAGTCTAATAACTTATGAAAAAGCAATGCTGGCTTATAAGAAACATTAACTGGAATCAATGATCTGGTCAATTCTCTGACTTTGAAATTATGTGATACATAATTGCTGTTTTAGTTAGTTTCTGTATAGAAAAGAACTAGTCACTTGTTATTAAGTTATATTAAAATGGTAGAAACCCAAACCTGAGGACTCAAATCTGGGTTGAGTCAAAAAAATTAGCATTGCCTCCATTTGTCTAACAACAACAACAACAGCAGCAAAAAGTTGGGAGGGACTTTATTCTTAAAGTTCAAAATTGTTTTTATTAGAGTACAAATGTTATGTTTTTGCTTTGCTATCTGTATAATAGTACCTGTCTTAAAGAAAAAGCTTTAGGAACACAATGAATTGATTTGTTTAACTTACAAAGTCAAGGACAATGTAAATTATCAACATTTGTGTGTGTTTGACTGTACTGAGTAGTGTTTCTTTGAACCCAAACTTAAATACACATTTCTGCTAGAATGATTTTACAAAGTATTATGCTGTATTCTAAGAGTCAATAAAAGCAACTATTAAAATACCCAGTATTTTGAATTTCTGAATTGGATATGAAGACATCTCTATTGCCATTGGTAAAACAGAAATTCATAATAACTCACTCCAATTAGCTATAGTGTAAATCCATAGTGCATGGATGAATAGATAGATGGATGGATGGATGGGCCATCGATGTACCTTCTTTATTAACTATGGGTTACTACTATGATTATAGCAAGTAAAAGTAATCACAATAGTAATAACATAATGGAGGACTAGACAGAGAGATAAACAGTTTAGAAATTAATCTCATTTCTTTCTCAAATACTAAATTGTAAATCAACAAGGGATGCACTTAAAGCACAAAAATATATAAAGAAGTCAAAAAAGAGAAGCCAAGAAAATAGTGTGCAATTACAATTAAAGTAAATTATTACCTCTAACTCTTTAAAGAAGAGGAAAATATGCTTTATCCCTGCATATTGCAATAGCATCTATACCTTGGTTTAAAAAAGCAAAACCATAATCAGAATTAGTTCAATTCATAAAAAGCACTGATACAAATTCAATCTCAGCCTAATATGGTATTAGAATATAATCAACATAAATAATAGCTTTTGTGTAGTAGGTAACAATGGTAGGTAATTTCATTTTAATTAAATGTCAGTAGGAAAATCCTATTCATATTTATCATATTAACTATGCAGACCATGTACAAAAAGAACCAAAACAGCCATTTGAATGTGGTACTTTCATTCAAGGATATTATGCATGCTGGCATTCTGATTAGTGTTTACTCATTTTAGCATTAAAATACCAAGTTTAATTTTTGACACTCCATGTAGTACTATCAGTGTTATGTAACTGTACAGAAAACACATCTGTACATTGGCATCTACATAAAAGCATTTGCACAAGGATCTTTTCACAATATATTTCCATAGCAGCAAAGGAATTTCTCTGAAATTCATTCAAATTGTTAAAGTTTATTTCCCCATTACTAGAAGTCTGACTTAGGATCAGTGTGAAGATCTGAAGTCCAATGAGTTGGATTTGTGTTCAGGTTGTTGCACTTGTGGGGACTACTGACCTCTAAGATGCTTTACCACAAATTAGAAAAATGACCCTATGTGCCTCTTGAGGAATAAGTTTCTGCTCTGTCCACACTACATATCCATCCTGAACCAGTGCTGCTTTTTCAGGGATTGACCTGCAACAATGTGTATGGCAGCTCTGTCTCCTCTAATGGCTTTCTCCAAATTTGTTGTTGTTTTTGGGTGCCATCGAGTCGGTATTCAACTCATAGCAACCCTCACAGGGTTTTCAATGGCTATTTTGGGATTGCCTTGGGAGTGGATTGCCAGGTCATTCTCCCATTTTTGTGGTGCTGGGAATTGAACTCGGGACCTCAGAGACTGCAGCGCAGAGCTCTACCAAGTGGGCTAAATCCCAGCCCAACTTCTCCAAATTTAGCATTGGTTTATGATTTTATTTCTCCCCCTGTGCTTAGAATGGAATCCAGGCAGCCTCATGCATGCTATGAAAGTACTCTACCACTGAGCTCCATCCCTAGATCTCTCTCCAAATCTAAAGCAGCAAATGAATGTAAGATTTCAATAATCAGTGGAGAGATACGTTGTTGTTTTTAGGTGCCATCGAGTTGCCATCAAGTCACTGTCCGACTCATATCAACCCTACATACAACAAACAAAACAGTATTGTTAGGACTTCTCTGCTATTTATAAGGTTTTCAGTGGCTGATTTGCTTTTGGGGAGTGGGTTTCTGGGTTTATCTCCCAAACCTACAGCACCTGGTATTCCCATGTGGTCTCCTATCCAACTACTAACCAGGCCCGACCCTGCTTAGCTTCTGAGATCTGATGGAATTGAATGCCACAGTGGTATGGCCACAGGCATGTGGTATCTTAGTCCTTGCGTATTTCAAATAATAGGAATATTTTGTTGTTGTTGTTGTTGTTGTTTTCCATTACTTGGTTCCCAAACCTGTACTCGGTTTTTGAAACTAAACCCACTACTATGGGTAGAAAGGATAATGTGATGTTCACTGTTCAACAGGAAGACAGTTCCACTTATATAAGATGAGGAAATCCTAGAGATCTTCTGTAGAACGTTATGTCTACAGTTCACATAAATTTGAAATTATACTTAACATTTTAGGAGGGTAGGCCTCAAATTAAGTAATATTACCACCATAAAAATTGTAAAACTATAGACTGATTATATATTTTTTAGTTGAGGGTGCTTACTATTTGAGATAGGTAGAGGCATATGAGGGCATATCATTCTATTTTTGTTTATATTTGACAATAAAGAAATTTTATAATTGTCCTTAAGTTTTATTACCAATTGTGTTCTTTCCTTCCCAACTGTAGTCCCTCTTGATTTTTTCCAACCCCTTGTGCTTCCTGACCCAATCCTCCCGTAAGGCACACAGACACGAGTGCACACACATATACACATACACAAGGTAGGCACATCTGATGTCCTTTCTGCTACCCTGATACCGTTATTTTATTACCTATTACTTTAATTATCCACTTACCTATTTATATC
The DNA here is from genome assembly GCA_007922755.1 of Pedetes capensis. Classification (NCBI taxonomy): domain Eukaryota; kingdom Metazoa; phylum Chordata; class Mammalia; order Rodentia; family Pedetidae; genus Pedetes; species Pedetes capensis. Next base: position 51,328 of record VMDO01001415.1, read on the forward strand.
ATTAGAAGCTAAAATACTTGAAGGCAAAGCTAGACAAGAACAATAGTTTTTAAAATACAGCAGAGTTTCATAACTCTGTTGAATAATAAACTTATTGCAAATATATCTATATTGGGTGAGGAAATTTTTTGGGTTTTTTTTGTTTTTTTTTACACCTATATGAATATGAAACTTGTGTCTGGAGATGAATTTCTCCTAAGAGATATAGTACAAGGTTATGACAGCAAGGTCATAACAATAACAGTAATAATAATAATAATAATAATAATAATAATAATAGCAAGATGATGATGAGGTGGTTTTCATTCATGTTCTCTAGGGCATTCAGGACTCAAGATGCAATATGTCATATTATTTAAGAATTCTGCCTCTCCTATCTGGCTACTTTTCCAAGTCCCAGTCCCAGGACTATACAATATTGCACAAATTGCTTATCTTTTCTTCTCCCTATTTTCCCTCCAATAACTTTTGGAGAATCATCTACTGCATATACTTATTGGAAAATTCAGTGGTAATATATTGAAGGAACTTAATACTATGTCAGGAATATAGTAAATACTACATCTGCCAGCTATTAATCCTTCTTCCATATTGTAGGTACTCAATATTTTTTAATAAGCAAATGAATAAACACATACATAAACGATTTTAATTCACTAGTTGACAAATTTTCTCATTAAATGTTATTTTCCCACTTTGATGGATACAGAAGTTGAGACTGTTGTTTTAAAATTATTTATAGATAACAACAAAACAAACATCTGTTATCTAGTACCAAAACAGATTGTGGATATTTTTTTAAAGTCTTTTTGTCATGTAGCAAAAATCTATATTAATTATCATTTTTTCTTTGCAGAAGACATTTGAATAGTTATTTTTCATGAATTGTGACTTTTCCTGCATTCTATAAATTATCCAATCACCACTAAAACCACTTCTGAACTTCTTAGCACAATGTATTTCTATTCTTGTGGAAAATAGGTTGTCATTGTTGCTGTTCTTGTTAGGTGCCATCGAGTCAGTATCCAAGTCATAGCAACCCTAGGTACAACAGGCAAAACACATAGCTTCTGTGCTATTCATAAAGTTTTCAATGGCTGATTGTTTTAGGAGTGGGTTGCCAAGTCCTTCTCCCAAGCCTACAGTACCTGGTGTTCCCAGGTGGTCTCTCATCCAAGTACTAACCAGGCCCGACCCTGCTTAGCTTCCGAGATCTGACAGGATTAGATGCCACAGGGCTGGCAGGTTGTCATTAGCTTCTCCTAAAGAGAGAAATGAGAGCTATCACTTTGCAGAGATCCCAGTGCTTGCCCAAAGTGGACATTGTGGGGAATGAAGAAGGAGCTGGGCATAACAACGTAAACATAATCAGTCTTCTTTCTTTAGTTGACGAGAGAGGTTTACCATGGGCCTCTGTCACATTGTCAAACTGATTTTCTTGGATACTTTGACACCTAGTATACAAGCTGTGTGCTTCTGCATTTATATTGTCTTTTATAGAAAGATCCTAGCACCTATGTGAATATATATGTGTACTTATTGAGATCACACAACTTTGGCCCTTGAAGACGTTGTTATTGTTAGGTGCTATCAAGTTGGGTCCGACTCATAGAGGCCCTCATGGAGTTTTCAATGGCTGATTATTTCAGGATTGCTTCAGGGGTGGATTGCCACATCCTTCTCCCATTTTGGAGGTGCTGAGGATCTAACCCAGATCCTCAGACAGTGCAGGGCAGCACTCTATGAACTGAGCTAAACCTCAACTCTTGTAGACATTGTCGTTATTGTGTTGTTAGCTGCTGTCAAGTCGGTATCCAACTCATAGCAACCCTCCTAGGGGTTTTCAATGGCTGACAGTTTCGGGATTGTCTTGGGAGTGGATTGCCAGGTCCTTCTCCCATTTTTGTGGTGCTAGGAATTGAACTTGGGACCGCAGAGACTGCAGCACAGTGCTCTACCAACTGAGCTAAATCCCAGCCCTTGTAGACATTAGTGTTTTAAAAATGATACCATGTAGATCCTCTGACATAGAAGATGAATAATTTTCTGGAAAAGAAATTATGGAAGAGATTGTTTCTCTTTTTTTCCCAAATTAATCTTGAGTCAACTTTACAGTCTCTCAAATTAAGCTCTATAAAGTGCAGAAGATTTTGGAAATGCCATTAACATTTATCACAACTACCTCTAAATTATATTATTATATATAATACTTTGATGTTGTTAACCTGGAATTTAAGATTTTGGGTCGTCTATTCTCTTAAGGAAATGTCTTCACTGAAGTATAGCTTCTAAATTCCTCTATTTATTTATTTATACTTATTTATTTATTCTAATTATTGGTTCTAGGAGATTGAAGTCAGGGCAGTTCACCACTGAGCTTCACTCTCAGTCCGCTTTTCATTTTTTGTTTTGAGTTAGGGAATAACTAAATCACACAGGCTGCCTGTAGCCTTGAACTCGTGATATTCTTGCCTCCACCTCTGGAGTTGCTGGGATTACAGATGTGTGCACCCCACACCTGGATGCCTCTAAATTTTTTCATCGAATGAATGTAATTTTTGTTCTTAAACTGCATGCCTGTAAAATTCAATTAATCATCTGTCATGTTGAAAGTAAACATTTACCATTAAAATACCAGCCTGCACATCTCTACATCCCAAACTTCAAAGATTTTTATAAACATTGTAAAAGTCATATCATGATGTATTTCCCTTTTTGTCTTAGCTGTCAGGGAACTCTGAGCTAACATCTGTGTATAATAAGAAACATACTGTAGAATCCCAATGCTATGGATTTCTTATGCTGTCTTTCAAAAAGCTCTATTTTTATCTATTTATTTAGACAGGGTCTCAATATGAACCCCAGGCTGGCCTTGAACATGTGATCCCCTTGCCTAAGATTCCTGAGTACTGGCATTGTAGGTGTGCACCATCACACCCAGTCTCTAATTTATTTCTTAATATCTTATAAAGGCTGTATGTTAAACTTACAAAATTTAAAACTTGAAGCAGATAAGTATAAGATTCAAATAAGTAACTTTTTAAATAAAATGTTAACTTCAAACCATATGACCAACCACAAAAGCTTTTGTTATTTTTATCTTAAAAATTAATTGGCCTTTCTAATATTAAAATTCTAATTCTAATATTAAAAAAATATTTATATAATATGGTACTCTCTAATCTGGCTGTTTTTAATAAGCTGTTTTTAAATTTTAATGTAGTGGAACTCTCAAGATTATTTCTATTTAAGTTAATGTTCTCTCTCAATGTTTCAAGTATAGGGCCTATCTTTTATGCAAGAATACCAATTTCCAATTGGTTATTCTTGTGGACCTTGTTTTCATTTGAGTAACATAAAACATGTGCAGTATTTATTAGCTAATCTTTGGATGCTTCTATACTCAATGAAAGACCCTTGATTTAAGTTTGTGGATGAATCACAGTGTTTGTTCACTCAACCTTTTCACCTGTGGCTTTTTTAATTTTCATCCTCTACTTGTAGAGTCTTAGATATTCTTTGTTCTTTACTCACAGCTTCATGTAAAAATCTTGTTTTATTTCAGCCAAAATGACTCCATTGTCTTCACTTCATTCCTTGAAAACTGTAAAGCCTTGCAATCATCCTCTCAAACACTATCTTTGATCTTTGGTTCCTGCATAATAAAATTGATTAAACTTTTTAATCCACCAACTTATATTACTCTCATACTTCACAATGTGTAACAATTCCTTCTGACAGGTCAAACTGAGCTAAAATTCCTCTGAAAAGTTTTAAGTTCTGCCTCTTTCCAAACCTACACATCATACCTGATCTTACCTCTGGCCATTATAATCTTATAACTTCCTTAAGTATACATCAGGTAGCCTTCTCCCCTATATTTGTATGCATTTTTCCTCATTTCTAAAGAAGGATTTTCTTTCTTTGTCCCATACAAAAGGTATACATTTTAGATACATTTTAAGTTTTATCCCCTCTATATTTGTATAATATTCTGGGCATAATATTCGCATTGGTGTGGGATATTTTGCTATTTAACAATAATACTGGTAATTGTTGTTGTTGTTAGGTACCATTGAGTCAAGTCTGACTCATAGCGACCCTATGTACAGCAGATCGAAACACTTGCCGATTCTGTGCCAAGCAAACATCTTATTTCTGTTTAAGCCCATTGTTGCAGACACTGTGTCAATCCATCTGGTGGAGGGTTTTCCTCTTTTGTGTTGACCTGCCACTCTCCCAAACATGATGTCCTTCTCCAGGGATTGATCTCTCCTGACTACATGTCCGAAATGTGTAAGATGCAGTTCGGCCATTCTTGCTTCCAAGGAGCACTCAGGTTCCACTTCTTCTAGGACAGATTTGTTGGTTCTTTTGGCAGTCCATGGTATATTCAATAGAAGTCTCCTGCACCACAATTGAAAAGCATCAATTCTTTTTCTGTCTCTCTTGTTCAATGTCCAGCTTTCACAACCATATGATGCCACTGAAAATACCATGGCATGAGTCAGACGCATCTTCGTCTTCAATATGACATCTTTGCTTTTCAATACTCTAAAGAGATCTTTTGCCACAGCTTCTCCTAGAGCAATGTGTCTTTTGATTTCTTGACTGCTGCTTCCACAGGTGTTGATTATAGAGCCAAGCAAAGCAAAACCTTGGTTTCTCCATTTATTGTGAAGTTTCATGCTGACACACTCGTAAGGATTTTTGTTTTGTTGATGTTTAGTCGTAATCCTTAATGAAGGTTATGATCTTTGATTTTCATCAGTAAATGTTTTAAATCCTCTTCACTTTCAGCAAGCAGAGTTGTGTCATCTGCATAATGCAGGTTGTTAATGAGTCTTCCTCCAATCTTGATGCCGCATTCTTCTTCATAATGTCCAGCTTCTCGGATTATTTGCTCAGCGTATAAATTGAAGAGATAGGGTGAAAGTATACTGCCCTGACGCACACCTTTCTCAATTTTAAACCACTCAGTGTTGCCTTGTTCTATTTGAACAACTGCCTCCTGGTTCATGTACAGATTTCTCATGAGCACAATTAGGTGTTGTGGTATTCCCATTTTCCGAAGTGTTATCCATAATTTGTTATGATCCACACAATCAAATGCTTTTGCATAGTCAAGAAAACATACATAGACATCTTTCTGATATTCCCTGATTTCAGCTAATATCCACCTGACATCAGCAATGATGTCCCTGGTTCCCTGCCCTCTTCTGAATCCTGCTTGATTTTCCAGGAATTCCCTGTCTATATACTGCTGCAGTCGCTCTGAATGATCTTTAGTAGAATTTTGCTGGTGTGTGATGTTAATGATATTGTCCTATAGTTTACACATTCAGTTGGATCCCCTTTTTTGGGAATAGGCACAAATATGGATCTCTTCCAGTCAGTTGGCCAAGTAGCTGTTTTCCAAATCTGTTGGCATAAACATGTTAACACCTCCGTTGCTGCATCTGTATGTTGAAACATCTCTATTGGTATCCCATTGATTCCTGGAGTCTTGTGTTTCGCCAGCTCTTTCAAGGCAGCTTCCACCTCATCTTTCAACACCATTGGTTCCTCTTTGTATGCAGCCTCTTGGAATAGTTGGTCATCTACCAATTCTTTCTTGTATAATGACTCTGTGTATTCTTCCCATCTTCTTTTGATGTTTCCTGCATCATTTAATATTTTCCCTGTAGAATCTTTCACTACTGCCACTTGACGATTGAATTTTTTCTTCACTTCCTTAAGCTTGAGAAACACAGAGCGTGTTCTTCCCTTTTGGTTTTCTGCCTCCAGCTCCTTGCATATGTCATTATAATATTTGTTTTTGTCTTCTCGACCTGCCTTCTGAAATCTTCTGTTTAGTTCCTTAACTTCATCATATCTTCCTTTTGCTTTAGCTGCTCTACATTCGAGGGCAAGGTCCAGTGTCTCTTTTGAGAGACATGTAATTTGTCTTTTCTTTATTTCTTGTCTTTTTAAGAACTTTTTGCTTCCTTCTTGAATGATATCTTTTATGTCATTCCACAACTCTTCTGGTCTCCTATCATTTGTGTCTAGTGCATTAAACCTATTTTTGAGGTGGTCTCTGAACTCAGGTGGGATATACTCAAGGTCATACCATGGCTCTCATTTATTTATTCTAATTTTCTTCAGCTTCAGTGTAAACTTGCATATGAGAAGTTGATGGTCTGATCCACAGTCAGCACCTGGTCTTGTTTTGACATTTTGTATAGAGCTTTTCCATTGTCTCTTTCCACATATGTAGGCAATTTGATTCCTGTATGTTCCTTTTGGTGAAGTCCATGTGTATAGTCTCCATTTATGAGGTTGAAAAAATGTATTTGCAATGAAACGGTCATTGGTCTGACAAAATTCTTTCATTTGATCTCCAGCTTCGTTTCTGTCACCAAGACCATATTTTCCAACTACTGAGTCTTCTTCTTTGTTTCCGACCTTTGCGTTCCAGTCACCAGTGATTATCAGTATGTCTTGATTGCATGTTTGATCTATTTCAGATTGCAGAAGCTGATAGAAGTCTTCCCTTTCTTCATTTGTGGCCTTAGTGGTGGGTGCATCAATTTGAATAATAGTCATATTAACTGGCCTTCCTTGTAGGTGTATGGATATTATTCTATCACTGACAACATTGTATTTCAGGACAGATCTTGAAATGTCTTTTTTGATGATGAATGCAACCCCATTTCTCTTTAGTTTATCATTCCCAGCATAGTAGACCATATGACTGTCTGACTCAAAATGGCCTATGCCAGTCCATTTTAGCTCACTGGTGCCTAGAATGTCAATATTTATACACTCCATTTCTCTTTTAACAATTTCTAATTTTCCTAGTTTCATACTACATACATTCCATGTTCCAATTATTAATGGATGTTTACAGTTGTTTCTCCTCATTTTGAGTCATTCCACATCAGCAATTTGAGTACCTTGGGACTTTACTCCATTTCCATCATCACAGTATACTGTTTTTTGAGGAGGCAACTCTTCCCCAGTAGTCTTTTGTGTGCCTTCCAACCTGGGTGGCTCATTTTCTGGCACTATATCTGACAGTGTTTCTTTGCTATCCATAGGGTTTTCAATGGCTAGTTGTTCTGGGAGTGGCTCGCCAGGTCCTTCTCCCTAATATTGGTAATACCTCCATGTAATTTTGCACCAAGGACTTTGCTAGACAAACTGCATGCAATATTTCTTTTAATGCTTCTACAAAAATAATGAAATAGGACATGCTTTCATCTATGTTCTACAGGAAGTACAAGGTAAAGGCACCTGCATGAACACAGAGGAAGGAGCTCTCATGCAACCTTAAGTCAGGCACACTCCAAGGCCATGCTTGGTTCATTTTCAATATGATTAAAACATCATTCTTCCTTAAGAGTTTGCATTACTCTTATTCTTACTTTCTCTTCCTGTACTGTTGGAACAGAATTGTCTAGGAGAATAACTGTCCAACCTACTGTTGAACCTAGTGCTGAACAGGCACTTGCAAACATGCCTTAGACACACACATTGTACATTGTACTTAGACACACACACATGTACTTAGACACACACCTGTACATTTCTTAAGAAATAAATTGATGATCTAGAGAAAAACAAAACAAAGTGAAAACTCCAGATAGCTTGATAATAATATATCTGAAGAGAAGTTTGTGTAGTCTTGGCCCTACCCGCAAGTGAGGGAAAATTAAAGATCCCATAATCATCCCCAATTCTAAAGATAGCAGATGTCAGGTCCTCCCCTCACTTTTTCTGACTTTTAGGAGGTGACTTATTTTCTAATCCTGTCTTATTTTCTAAGCTAAGCTGGTGCACATGCTCTTTCCATGGTTAAGTATCCCATAGCTATTAAAATAATACTAACAACAATAACAGTGAAATGCTTCTGCTTTAGGCATTGGTGAACATTGCAGACTTTCCAGATTTATAAAGTGACATGATATGGAACAATGACTGAATAACATAAAGGAAAACACATCCAAATGTCAAATATTGGCTCTTCACTATGCCTTGGATTCCAGCTTTTCTCTTATGCTCTCTCCTACTCCTCTGACCCTTTTTCCTGTTTTCAGAGGGAAAACCCGCAATTTCCTTTTCTTCATGCATAGATGGAACATCTTTTCCTTATTCTCACGCCCATGGCTTCCATCTTTTATTTCAAGTGTGTACAGGCTTGTTGTTGTTGTTAGGTGCTGTTGAGTCCTGCCCGACTCATAGTGACCCTCATAAGGTTTTCAATGGCTGATTGTTTCAAGATTGCCTGGGGATTGGATTGCCACATCCTTCTCCCATTTTTGTGGTGAGGGGAATCGAACTTGGGACCTCAGAGACTGCAGAGCAGACTCTACCAACTCAGCTAAATCCCATCCCCATGAATAGGCTTACCAGAGTATTTCTCCAAAGAAGAAAAAAATTGTTTGTGATAGCAATATAATAACATTATTCATGTGTGTATTTGTGTGTGCACAGACATACATTTTCATTAATAATTTTAGTCTATGTATCATAGCATTCAACCTGGAAAGCCTGGTACCAGATACAACTTTCATTATGCTTCTTCAACAGAAAATGTGATTATTCAAGTGATAATTAAGAGTGTAAAATTAGGCAGGCATGGTGGTCCATGCCTGTAATCCCAGACCTCAGGAGGCAGAGGCAGGAGGATTGAAAGTTCGAGACAGAGGAAGTCTGTGTAATTTAAGGAGACCCTGCCTCCAAAAAAAAAAAAAAAAAAGGAAAAAAATGGGCTAGGGGTGCAGCTCATTGGTCCAGCACTTGCAAAGCATGCAAGTGCTAGGAGGCCTTGGATTCAACCCCCAGTACCGCAAAAATAAATAAATAAATAAATAAATAAATAAATAAATAAATAAATAGAAAGAAAAAGAAAAAAGTGTAAAATTAAAAATAATTTAAACATTGTTGTTGTTGTTGTTTGTTGTTAGGTGCTGTCGCGTCGGTATCTGACTCATAGAGACCCTCTGTACAGCAGGGGAAACACTATTGTCAGTGCTTCTCTGCTGTTCTTAGGGTTTTCAATGGCAGATTGATTTTTGGGAGGGGGTTGCCAGGTCCTTTTCCCAAGCCTACAGCTTCTGGTGTTCCCAGGAGGTCTCCCATCCAGGTACTAACCAGGCCCAACCCTGCTTAGCTTCCCAGATTTGATAGGATCGGATGCCACAGGGCTACGGCTACAGGCAATTTAAACATTAGAATAACCTAAAATCTATCAATAACAATTGCAAAACATTTTAAAGAACAGTATATAAAAGTTAAAACTCTGATGGTTATTAGCTAAGTGAAACCCCTATAATACCTACTGAATCTTTTTTTCTGTCATTTACTATTTATTTCTCTTTCCAATCTTTTCCCTAGTTTTATATGTATTTGTAGACCTTTACTTTTTCCTTTGCTTATTTAGTTTCTTCATTGGCCTACATCTTTCTCCTCTCTCATTTTTATTTCCTAGGTCTTCATGGTTCTATTTCTGTCACCCATTTGTTTGCTGTCATTCATTTTTCCAGACCTAACCTGCCAGAGTGGCTATAAAATGGAATTAAAATATATAGCTAAGTTGAACATGATTAGCTCAATAAAATAATTTTCTTAATAGTAATTGGAAAAACATAGAAGATATCATTTTCTTTATAAAGTAACAACACCCATAAGACCTCAATATAGAGAGGACGCACACTTATCAACTAAAGATCTTCGATTTGAAATGTTTTCCTATATTCGTTTTATTATATAAGTATTGAGAAATGATACAATGAACATGGTATATGAAGCACATACTAGCCAGGCACTGCGGCACACACCTGCCTAGCGACTCAGCAGGCTGAGGCAGGAGGATTGCAACTTCAAGTCTAGATGCATCTTGTGTAATTTAGCGAGACTCTGTCTCAAAATAAAGTATAAAAACAAGGCTGAGGATGTGGCTCACCGATGGAGTTCCTTGGGCTCAATCCCCCACTATTGAGAAAAAAAAGAAGAAAGAGAAAAGTTCACAAGACACATCCAAAAAAATTTGCGAATGATCAACTCAGGAATTAACATACTTTTACATCTTGGTTTTTGCTATACAAAATAAAGCAATATAAAATAAATATTATTTCTGTTGTCTCTATTAATATTAGCATAACATTTAAGGGATAGAAAGAAATACTAAAATTGTTAATATCTGCTTTAATCTTTGTTCAAAATATCTGAGTAGTTTATTGAACTCTTGTATAAAAATAACTAAAAGTTCGTTTCAATGTGAAAAATTTGAATGTAAAACTTTCATGTGTATAAATTTTTGGAACTTCAACTATTTACTTTCTACTCCCATCAGGATCATTGTACTTGAGATTTAGGTGACAGGATGACTAATATACGTGACCAAATTAATTTGTACTGGGTGTGTTATTAATGGGCACTAAATTAATTACTAGGGCAAAGCAATAGTGTGTAGGACAACCATGCAATATTCAAATTTATCAAGCACTATATCCATGCACATTAATAGAGAAAATTAAATGTGTTACCTGAAGTCTGTTTCCTAAAAATAGAATGATGAGAGTGTACTTCACATACTCTAGGGAAAAGTTTTGCTTTGTTCTTTCAAGCATTCTATGGCAATTAAAAGTTAAAGCAAAAAGAAATATTGTGCAAAAAGTATTTTTATGAAGAATTTGTTTCCCTATCAGGATAATTTGAAGCTTTCTGAAACACACACACACACAAAAATTGAGCTACGTCTACAAAACTCACCTGACCTATATTTCAAGGAAAAAAAAAAAAGAAAAGTGAAATTTTATTGTTCTTATATTTGAGAGGTAAGAAAGGACATATAAAATAACATATTTTTCTTGGCTTTGCAAGAAAAGAAAAATAGATGAATGAGGGATAAAATATCTATTTAGATTACCAAATATTTTAGATTATTGCCAGCTCTTAAAACTCGAATACTAGGAGAATAATTCTTAACCTAATTTTGAGACTTGGTGTTTATTTAGAAATACATGTCTTTATGGACAGTCATACAAAAATCCACAAGCCTAAAAAGATAAAGCAAAACAAACATCCACCCCTGCGCACATACTACAGCCAAAATTAGAAAGTTATTTTCGCAGCCTGTAACTCACAAGCCCATTTTTCTTCATTTGCCAAGGCTGGCAGTAAAGATGAAGGCCCTGGATTTTATGTCACTTTGTCAATTTCATCTCAACATCTCCAGGATAGGGACTGAGCCACAGTAAATACTCCAGAGTTATTGGCTAAAACATCAGGAAAGGATTATTTTTAATTTTTAAATTTAAATTTATGAGTTTCTGTGTCACCTAGTTAATTTTGGATTAAACTAAAAATGTAATCCATTCAATTATTTCTATCTTGATGTTCATTTAGTATTTGTGGATAAGAAAAAAAGAAAATAATTCTATACTTTATTTGATTATCTAAAAGCTAAAAATAACATTTGAAAAGCATATAATCCCTCAATAAATTAGAATTCTTCCATTGTTGTTGTTGGGTGCTGTCAAGTCCGGTCCAATGCATAACCACCCTCTATATAACAGAATGAAACACTCCCCGACACTGTGCCATGCCAGCACTATGTCAGTGCTTTTCTGTTCGTCAGGGTTTCCAGTGGCTGATTGTTTTAGAGATTGCTTCAGGAGTGGGTTGCCAAGTCCTTCTGCCATCTTCTGGCAAACAAAAATTAAACTACTACTTTAATAGCAAATAGTCCTAAAAGTCATACTTTAAATTAATATATCACACTCAATGTCTTTGATAACATTCTGAAATTACCTCAGAACTCGGAGAAAAATATCAACCATTAAATCATTATTTCAACATGGGAAGTCATTATTATCTAAGAGTCAACTGCTGATCCTGGATAGTAACCTAAAAAGAAATATCTCAAATGATCAACTCGAGAGGAAAATCATCTTTATCAATTAGAGCTTAAACCAATCGCTTGATCAGTGAAAAGAACTATCTCAGTCATGTTAGGAAGGTGTTTTGAGGAGACCGGTACACAGTACACCAAGTGGGTAGTGACACTTGTTGCATTAGTTCACCTAACAACCATGCTTGTTGTTGTTAGGTGCCATCGTGTCCGAGTCATAGCAATGCTTATAGGGTTTTCAATGGCTGTTTCGGGATTGCCTTGGGAGTGGGTTGCCACGTCCTTCTCCCGTTTTTGTGGTGCTGGGAATCGAACTCGGGACCTCAGAGACTGTAGAGCAGGGCTCTACCAACTGAGCTAAAATCCCAGCCCCAACAACCATGCAGAGTCTCCATAAGCCAGAATCTGTTGGGAGGAATCACCAGCCTTGACCTTGTAAGTGGCCTGCCCCTCTGCAGGAATGGTTAGTCTGTTAGCTTCTCTCCTCCTCCAGCTCCCTTTCTTAGAGAGCAGAGTCCAGGTATCCTTTCATCTCATCACTCCTTTGCCAGCCAGGCCTTAGTGGGCATTCAGGAAAAGCTATCTGAGTTTCTTGGTTGCCAGTATATTGTGGAGTTTTCAATTGTAGAAGATGCTTAAGCTGAATGTCTATACATTTAATTCAATTTTGCTCAAGCTCTTACATTTACAAAGCCATTAATCCATATTTAAAAAGCATTTCTCTACTTTGCGATGCTGTTGAATTGTCAGTCCACTCAAATCACTAGCCAGAAGGGGAGCCTCCTCCCGGAAGCTTGGGAGGGAAGCCAAGATCCTGCCAGGCGGCATTCTCTTCCCCTCAGCAAAGTTGGTCCGGAAATCTTTCTAGAAACTACATCAGTGACCATTCGTAGAAGTTTTTACTTGCTACATGTAAAAATTTTGAAAGTTTGCCTTTAAGAGAGAGACAAGGGAAAGATTTCACTTTAAGAAAAGGGCAACTTTTACATTTTGTTCATGTTGATCTGTTTTTGCCTTTAGAATACTTTTGAAATTATCTTTTCCTTCCATGTTTGAGAGTATGTGAGCAGTAAAATGATTTCAAGTTAGAAAGCTTAGAGGAATAATAATAATAATAATAATAATAATAATGATAATAATAGTAAAAGAAATGATATATTCTAAGCTAAACAAAACAAAATAAAATACCAGTATTAAAAACCACATAACCTGTATTTGTCTGCAGCCATACCACTGTGGTATCCAATCCCATCAGATCTCGGAAGCTAAGCAGGGTCAGGCCTGGTTAGTACTTGGATAGGAGACCTCCTGGGAACACCAAGTGCTATAGGCTTGGGAGAAGGACCTAGCAACCCACTCCCAAAAATCAATCCACTATTGAATACCCTATGAATAGCAGGGAAGCACTGACAATAGTGTTTCATCTGTTGTACATAGGGTCACTATGAGTCGGATACCAACTCGAGGGCACTGTACAACAACAATAACAACCTGTAATGATAAAATTCTGTACACTATGAATGGGAGATGAAGAGGATGGATTTAAAGTTACCTTTTCCTGAGAGAAAAGTCATGGACCTTAAAGCAAATGTACTGGAGTATGTATTTACTAAATATTGATAGAATGATATTTATAAATCTATTGTTTCTGGAAGCAATATACTCAGTATTTTGTATAGTCTCTCTGCCCTTACTAATTATAACACATACCAATATGCCAAGCACTTAGCCTGTTGCTGATAATTGATACGGTCCCATCTTGAGCTGTTTCTTGAGTATGGTTCAGCAAACTTTTTTTATAAAAATCCAAGTAAAAAATATCTTAAGCTTTGCCAGCCACTATATACTTCCATGGCAGCCCATAAGTTCTCTGAAAGCAGCAGAGAGAATGCAGAAAAAAATGGTTATATCTACGTAGCAATATAACTTGATCACAGGGATTCATGAGCTTCCTGCAGTGTTCATGGATTATGAAACATTATGCTCCTCTATTTCTCAATTATGTAGAACTTGAAAAACCATATTTAGCTCAATCAATAATGTACACAGTCTCTAGTTATTTTTGACATTTGGGCTCTCATGTTCGGTCCCCTGAAACATAATATTAACAGAGTGAAAGTTTTCCTTGTGATTTTTATTTTTCATGACAAAAATATTCCCCTGTCCTCTGACGTTTCATAGACTTGTTTCCCAAGAAAAATCTTAAGGAATTAAGTTCTTACTTTATAAAACCATATTCATAATCTGTCATCTTAGTATACTTAGCTCAAAACTGATGTAAATGATTCTAGGAAATGGAGAAAAGCAGAATAAAATGGAACATTTTGTAGTTGGCAAGGGAATGTTGTTGTAGTTTTTCTTGCTGCCTCTATTTGAAGAGGTGCCTGTGGTGCTATAAGAAAAAGAGTTTTCGAAGCTAAGTCTATTAACTCATTGTTTGGTAGGTGCTGTGGAGTCGTGTCCTACTCATAGCGACCTTCATAGGGTTTTCAATGGCTGATTGTTCCGGGATTGCCTTGGGAGTGGGATGCCACAGGAGTGGATTGCCATGTCCTTCTCCCATTATTTGAGGTGCTGAGAATCGAACCCAGAACCTCAGAGAATGTAGAGCGGCGCTCTACCAACTGAGCTAAATCCCAGCCCAAGTCTATTAATATGCATCAATAAAACAAATGTCAGATGCTTCATTGTTTTGCTATGACAATATTGTCAACACTTACTATACAAGGAAATTTTGAGTGTTCTGGGGAAAATAGAGGGATGCTGTATGTTTTCAACTTGCAGTTAAACTCAGATTAGTCTAAATTTCTTATATAATTATAAAGAAACCTGGGGCCCAAAGTTTGGAAGCAGCTTGCCCCAGAGCATACAGATAATTTTACACCCAGTTTTTTCTGGTTCCAAACTACAGGGTTCTTCCCTACAATTGACTCCAGGCATGGTGATATGCTTGCATTTTCTTAGAAGGAAGTGGGAAACTAAGTAGCTTACCTTTTAGTTCACAAGTAATTAGTTACAATTTAATTGGAATTTAAAGTGTTTTCACTGCATTAATAAATAACTAACACCAATATAGAAACAGCTTTGCTGCGCTTGAGAATTGTGAATTAGCAGATAAGCTTTTTCACAAAACGAGTTTAATAAGTGGTAGTGCCCTGCAGAAGTATTTCTGTACGGGTGGAAGTATCTTGTGCTTGAAGTTAGTGAGGCACTTGCTGAACTTGGAGTTGAAGGGGATTCAGGTTCAAGCTGGAGAATGGAAGTAGGTGTCATTGGAGATTCTGCAGTGCAGCCCTAAGGAAACTCATCCTCCTTCCTCCACACTGACTTGCCCTCCTTAAACACAGGCATTAGGTTGTTTACATGCCTTGCTGCTGCTGTTGTCAGGAGCCATCAGTCGGTGTCTGACTCACAGTGACCCTATGTACAACAGACGAAACACTACTCCATACTGTGCTATGCCTGGTAATATTGTCAGTACTTCTCTGCTATTCATAAGGTTTTCAATGGATATTTTATGGGGGTGGGGGGCACATCCTCTCTCTTCCACCACATTAATTTCCCCTCCTTAAACACAGGAATTACGTTACATGCATAACCATTTCTTATTACAGTTTAAATGTTTTAAGTTCTTTCTTTTCTTTTCATTTTTTCTTTTCTCTTCCTTCCTTCCTTCCTTCCTTCCTTCTTTTCCTTTTTTCTTCTCTTTCCTTTCGCTCTCTCTCTCTCTCTCTCTCTCTCTCTCTCTCTCTCTGTCTCTCTCTCTCTCTCCCCTTCTCTTTCTTGGCTTTTTTTTTAGCACTCAAGGATGAACCCAGGGCCTCCTGTAGTGCTCTACCACTGACTTGTACCCAAAGCCCTCTTTTATTTTTTTAATTTATTTGTATCTATTTATTTTTATTTTGAGACACAGTCTTGCTAAATTGCACAGGCTGGCTCTAGCCTCAAATGTGTGATCCCTTTGACTGAGCCTTCAGAATTGCTGGGCTTACAGGTATGAGCTAGGAGGCCCAGCTATTTTAGGGTTTTCATTCGTACAAAGGATAAAATAAAATTCTTCTTTTCCTGATTTTATTCTGCCAACAATCTTGCACATTTTGTGGTATTAAAAATAGCATTCAGTTGGTTGAAATAACAACTAAGCATAGGAGGCAAAAGTAGTAGGAACTACATGTTTTATTGCCAAACACAAAATAAATATTTGAAATACTGAAAATGTAACACTAACAATCTCTGAGAATATTTGACACAAAACTATGTTGTGCTAAGATTCACCTTACCTTCACATGTCTCCCCTCTGGAATACCAAATGAGTTAATTTCCTATAATGAAATTTCTTTTTTAATAAAACAGATTGTTGGTATGAAATATTCCTTTTTGTAATAAAAGAGTAAGTAATTTGGAAGACACATTTTAAATATGATTTGGAATTCAATGAATGTCTATCAGGCAGTAGGGCTCAATCTGAGTTGTGCATCTTGCTTTTACTACACACTGGTGAATAATGGAAATCAGTAAAGGCATGGTGTACCCTTTTATAATTTCATCCAAGGTTTTAAAGGAATACTGAATATGAGGGAAAAGTAAGCGTAGTCAATATTCGCATTATCTAGTTAATTCTCACAGGTGGATAAAGTCAGTCATGTGCCCAACATAACTGTCTGCATCCTACATTTTGAATACTTTTGTATTTTCAACTAAATCCTTACTTTGTATCTCTAATCAATACATTATAAACATAAAAATACATCTCTTTTCTTTCTGCATTGAGGTTTGCTCTTCAGACTACACAGAAAGGAAAAATATACACCAAGGTAAATAGAGATGAGCAAATTTTTCTTCTTAGGATATATTAACTGTCTTTTAGTCTAGTCACTGGTGAAGCTTATGGCAGCAAGATGTATTAATTTTACTCTGTGTTTTCTTTTGGGCTGGGATTTAGCTCAGTTGGTAGAGCACCGCTCTGCAGTCTCTGAGGTCCCAAGTTTGATTCCCAGCACCCCAAAAATGGGAGAAAGATGTGGCATCCCACTCCCAAGGCGATCCCGAAACAATCTGCCAATGAAAACCCTATGAGGGTCGCTATGAGTCGGACATGACTCGATGGTACCTAACAACAACAACATATATTCTAAAACTTACATGCACTCTCATGTTAGAGCCAAAAATATGAATTATTTATCACTTAAGAATATAGAAATAGATGTTCTAATTCTAAGACATGGGGGAAAATTTAATATATTTTAAAGTATTTGGAGACAACTATATTTTTAATTTTACCTAAGAGATATAATTAAAAACCTTTGTAGACCT